>JAJJWW010003948.1:0-151420 GCA_023531295.1 Papaver armeniacum
ACATCATTGTCTTTACAAACCGTGAGACCGATAAATGTGATTGGTTTTGATTTTTAGTGGACATGATAAATATTTTGATCATAAGACCTTGAATTAATGGTGAAAGATGCATTACCAACATTAGAAATATCCAACAGCATTACAATTTTCGACATGAACCTGTTTGATTACCATTGTATTCATGGGGAATTCTCGATTTCGCATATTTGTAAGATGATGAGTGGCACCCGTGTCCGTCACCCATTGATTATCCATATGCCCGCCTGTAAATCTATGTAAGGCCGCCGGTGCACGCCGATTGTTGTTGGTTGGCTTTTCATAACGAAACCAAAGCATCTATCTCCAAGATGTCCTTCTTCTTACAAACTGCACTTTTCAACAAACTAGGTATTCCTTTGAGGTTGTTGTTGATGAGGATTTGATTGGTTGATGTTGTTGTTGTTTTGATACGGACCCCTATTCTGATTATTGAACCTTCTTGGATCTCCTTTGCTTGATGACGCCGAGTTGGTAACAGCAACATTGGCAACTGGGGTCTGCAACAATGATAGTTTTTGGTCTAGTCTCATGTCAAAAGTGACAAGATGAGAGTAGAAAGTGTCGATATCCATTCCTTCGACTGTACTTAAAGCAGTGACAATTGTATCATAACTTTGGTTAAGGCCATTGCTGATGGCCTGTTTTTTTTCATCAGCAGAGACAGCGCATCCAGACTCTGCAACCTGAGCAAACAAAGATTTAGCTTCATTCAAGTAGGATTTAAGAGTCTTGTTACCTTTTGACATCTTTGTGGAGTTTGTTTCTTGATTCATCGATGATGAAAGGTTTTCGGTGCGTATTCAGATTCCAGTTTATCCCAAACTTCTTTTGCAGTGGTAAGACTTGCTACATTGCTTAAAACTTCTGGGGTTAAAGTTGAATTCAACCATACAACAATCAGAGAGTCTTGATGTTCATAAGCTGTGAACTCAGGATTTATAGCTTCACTTTCAGGTAAAGTTCTCGCAGGTTTGGGTTTGGTTTCATCAACAAATCCAGTGAGGGCATACCCTTTTAAGATGGGTTTGAATTGAGCTTTCCATAGGAGATGATTAGTTTCAGTATGTTTTAAGGTAACTAGATGATGGATTTGCACCTGACGAAGGGTATTTGTTGTATCTGCCATTATATTTTAGGGTTTTTATTGGTTTTCTGTTTTTTTTTTTTTTTTTTTTTTTTGATTTTGGGTAGTTTTGCGGAAGATGGCTTGGATCAGGTTGATACCAAGTTAGACAGAGATAATTAGGGTGAATGCTTCCACACTTGATATGTGCGAAGCGATTTATTTATACTCAAAGGCATTCAACAATTTGGTTCTGATTTGTTTGATAATGTAACAGATTCTAAAGACTAGTCATGCCTTAAAGAGTGGTTGTTGACTCTAGCGTAATACTAGCTCAGAGTGCTGCTTGTTGAGAGTCTTGAGGAGAGTCATCTGCAGTATTCTTAACAGTGTAAAAGAGGTGTAAAAGAGGTCTTCATTAGAAAAGGCCGAATGAACTCAGCTCGGATGGAGTTTAAGAGTTTCTCATCTACCATTTTACACTCAAAGCCAAAGGTGCCACCTTTTCCATATTTTACTTCTGGGTTTTTCACATTTCACTCATTTCTTCAATTTTGGGGTGTTTGAGTAACAAATATTGCACAGATTGAAATTGGGGGTTTTGGGTTTTCAGTTCTGCTCAAGATTTATTGATTTATTCAAGAGTAATTGCCCTATCCAGCATTAAGGAATGGGGTATGTCTTTCCATCTAGTTGATTGATTTGAGATTATAAGAGAAATTATCACATCAAAATCATCTTCCAGCACTTCTACTTGTTAGTAGAGTAAACTCAGCTCAGATTACGTGGTATATGAAGCAAAGATTAGAAATTTTGGGGGATTTTTCACTTCAAGTCTTGAAATTGGACTCCGGGAGCTACTCATCAGTCATTTATACACTCAAAGGTACTTCTTTTACCATCTTTTACTTCTGGGTCAGAAAAATTAGAGGTTAGGGTTTTGCTTCTGCTTAGAGTGGTGGTTTATTATAATTAGCGACTACAAATTTTGGGTTTTTTTTTAACTATAACGAATAATGCTCATCAAAATTGGAATTTAGGGATTTTGTTTCATTGAAGAACAAATTTTGGGGGTTTACCAAAAGTATTGCTGCAGATTGATAGCAGAACCTTCCCATTAACATGGTGAGAACCAAAAAGGCATCATATTCTGATGGGGAAGATAGAATCAGTAGATTACCTGAAAACATAATTCACCATATCATGTCTTTCAAGGACACAAAATATGCAGTTCAAACTTGTGTTCTGTCGAAAAGGTGGATTGATGTCTGGAAATCGCTACCATTTCTAAACTTCAACAGGAGATCATTTGCAAAAAAGAAAAAACATAGTTTCATTACGTTTGTAGACATGGTATTTATTGGTCGAGAAGATGTTGATATTCAGAGGCTTAGTGTGCATTGGGAAAAATCTGGATATGATAAATTGGTGGCAATAAATGTTAATAAATGGAGTCTTCATGCCGTCAAGTATAATGTTCAAGAAATAATTATAGTGATCTGTCAGTTGCATAATTCTGCATATGGAATTCCTCCCCGTCTCCTTAATTGTAAGTCACTGAGAAAGCTGAAGATACAAATATTTGATACTGACGAATATGTAGATATTCATCTACCAATATCTGTGAATTTACCTCATCTCAAAGAACTGAGTTTATATGGATTCTCGATCTGCAATCTAGAATTATCTAAAAGACTCCTTTCAAGTTGTCCAGTTCTTGAAACTTTATGTATATCTCAATGTGCTTTAAAAACTGATAAACAAAGGAATATGATTGTTGATTCTGTCAGCCTTAAGGAGTTTGTGTACCATTTTTATCGTTTGCCGCTAAATGATAATGTGACTAGCATCATCAAGTTATGTGCTCCAAATCTGAAAGACATCGATTGCAGATTTTTTTTGACACAAGATTTTTCTTTAGAAAACTCTTCTCCCCTGTCCGGGGTAACTTTTAACATGTTTCTCAAAGAAGAGAAGGAAGAAGGTGAGAATGCAGATGCATATTCCAAACTGCCTTCAGAGGAAAAAGAAACATATGCTAAACGTATGATGAAATTTTTAGGAGCGGTGCATATGGTGAATGATATGAGATTATCACCTGGATTCCTTGAGGTATGGGTGCTTCCTCTCTTCGAACCTGTTAACATATCTGTGGAAATGGTTTAAAGTTTAAACATGTTTTATTGCCTAGTCAAAATCTATGAGAAGGGCAAGGGTCTTGCTGCTTTAGCACCCCGACTTTCGTTACTTATAAGAGGTTATTAGCTTTTATGATGATACATCTTGGTTGTCGAGGTGATTGTCATTTTTTTGTTTCTTTCCCAAGTCTAGGATAAGGAGGACGAGTTGACATCAAAGATTGTCAAAAGTTTTGTTATTCCAATCTAGTATGAGGTCGTTTATATAATTTAAATACAACTATTCCTCTCTTAAATTTTTTTTACTACAGTTAAGCGAGATTTTAGCTGCTATACTAATTTAATAAATCTATTTTGTTTCACAAGGTGCTCTCACAAGCTCCTGACTTGTTAGATTTTCAACCCCCTGTCTTACGTAATCTACAATCTCTGGTGTTCGAAATGTGGTGTACAAGAGGTTGCTTGCGGGCTATAGCATACTTACTCAGCATTTCTCCTGATATAGATACAATTTACCTTGATTCAAAGCAGGTAACATCCAACCAAGCTCTTCTTTTTCCAATTTGGTCTGCAATGTCATACCAAGAGTTCTAATACAACATCTACGTTTTTGGCCTATCTCATTTTTCGGCACTTAATTTTGTTTAACATTTTTGGAACCCCTAAGGTGCTTCTTATTTGGTATATTATTCTTTATCAGTAAGTGACCAATCTGTTGTGATATTTCATTTTTTGGATACAGTCTAATTTAGCGGATGTTGGAGATGACTGGGAAGCTGGACTGTTATTGCCGGGAATGTTGTCTCACCTCGAGTATGTCCAGATTGAAGAAGTGGAAGGATGTGATGCTGAGTTCAAAATTCTGAGATTTTTGTTGAAAAATGCAATGATTTTGAAGAATGTTATCTTAGACTTTCGTTCCTGTGTTGGCTCGCCTGATAGAGTGAGACAAATTGAGCAATTTAAGGATAAGCTAAGAGCAGTTCCTACAGCTTCTTCAAGTATCGAACTGGTGTTCAATTAGTAGGTAACATTATGACCTTATTCTAGAACTTGCAACAAATTGTAGTCAGATGAAAGTTTATCAGATGCAGACACTTCTATACTCGGTCCCAAAGCAAGAATATACTGTGGGAACCTAAATATTGATTTATATTTTTTATTTTATTTTTGAGTGAGAACTGAACACTGGCAATACAAGATTTCCCTTGCGGAGTCTAGTTTGGTGTTTTCTCCTTTTGTTTTTGCAGTATGTATGTTATTTTGTATGAAAATAGTTATCCATATGTCTATTTGGTGAAACACTTAAATGTAATGGTTGTGCTTTGATGCTTATTATCTTATCTTTTGTTTACAAGGGCTTATTAGATAGATGATTTTCAACAGCGGCGTCGTATTCTAATGGGAGGGATATAATCAGTAAGTTACCAGTTGCACTAATTCACTACATCATGTTTTTCATTGATACAATATTTAACCAAGCTCTTCTTTTTCAATTTGGTCTGCAATGTCGTACCCACAGTTCTAAGGTAACATCTACGATTTGGAAACAAGATTGTCATCCCCGGGAATGTTGTCTCATCTCAAAAATGTCTGTATTGAAGAGGTGGAAGAATGTAATGCTGAGCTTAAACTTCTGAGTTTTTTGTTGGGAAGTGCAAAGGTAGTGTTAGCTCGCCTGATAGATTGAGACAAATTGAGCAATTTAAGTATAAGCTAACAGCAGTTCCTAAATCTTAAATTAAGTTGTAAGATTATGTTCTCTGTTTTGGTTTTGTTTTCGGCAATTTGTCTTATTCTGTGAAGATAATGATTGAAATATGTAGTTAAGACTTATGAAAAGCTAATTGACCAATTTTTTGCTTGCATGGGCATTTTATGTAATTTGATTACATGGGCCAAAATCCTGCAGTTGATTACAAATTCGCAGTATAAAACAAGATGTAAAGTAAGGTGATATCAACCACAAGTCTCGACTCTCAAGTAAGGTTCGAGTCTCCGCTCAAATATTGGAGACTCGTGTAATTACTACTAACTTACTGTGGGAAAAGGAGGCCGAGTTTGCTCAGGGGGAGTAAGCCCCTGGCTACGCTACCAGGGGCAGGACGGGCCTATGCCTAGTTGATATCCCACTTTTAAATTCGCAGTAGACCGAGTGAACTCAGCTCGGATGGAGTTTAAAGTTTCATTTACTCTCAAAGCCGAAGGTGCTTCCTTTTCCGTATTTTACTTCTGGTTTTTCACATTCCCATTTAATTCTTCAAATTTGGGAATGGGGTATGTATATCTTTCCATCTGGTTGATTGATTAGAGATTCTTAAAGGGAAATTATAACAACAAAAAGTCTTTGTCATCATCTTCTAGTACTTTTCTTGATAGTAGACTGTAATGATACAGAAAGCTAGAAGCTATGAAGTGGTGTAGGATAACTCAAGACAGTAGTGTAGGATAACAGACTTTTACTTTTGTCACTCGTGTGCTTTGCACACTTATGTTGTCCGTACACTTTTCTTATCTGGCAATTCTAGTCCACTCGTTGTACTGCCAGACTGTCATCAGTGTAGTATATTAACACTGATAGATGTCATCTTTGTTGTACTGAGAATCATTCTTTTGGTTTTATGCAAGAACTCTATTAACCTAATTCAAGGTTATTATGGTATCAGAAAAGTTCATGATACTTCGAGGGTTTTTCGATCCAATCCTTCAATTTTTCCGCTACAGTTCGTGATTCAAGCCTTATTTCTGCTAGTGAAGATCTTTAATCAAATTTTGTGATTGTTTTTGATTCAATTCTTGCATTTATTCTCAGGTTCTTGATCTTTTCTCTCAATCTTTGCTTTTACATCACATTCTTTCATCAATTTCTATATTTGGTATGGATCCTATTTGTATTTCAACTTTGCCTCTAAACACCATAGCAAACATCATTCCTCTCAAGCTTAAAGATGATAATTTTCTAACCTGGAAATCTCTTATGTTACCTTTGTTTCGAAAATTTCAAGTTCTCAAATATGTTGATGGAACATTTCCATGTCCTCCGATGTATATCAATCTCACAAGAGCCACAGATGATGTCATTAATCCTCAATACTCACTCTAGAAAACTGAGGATTCTACACTAATTCTATGGATTCAATCAACCATTTCTGATTCAGTCATTTGTTATGTTGCTGGTGCTGATACTTTAGCTAGTTTATGGAAAGCAATTAATGCTAGATTTGCTCAAACCTCTGCAACACATGCTATTCAGTTGCAAACTAAACTTCAAACATTGAAGATGAATGAATCTGTTTCCACTTTTCTTGTTGATATCAAGAAGCTTCAAGATCAACTTGTTACTACTGGCTGTCCTGTGTCTGACAACGAGTTGGTGGTAAGCATTCTTTCTGGCTTGTATTCTGATTATGCATCTTTTGATACGTCTATTAGGATCCGAACTCCACCAGTCACAGCACTAGAATTGCACAATCTAATTCTTAGTGAAGAGATAGTTATTTCTACAAATAGATCTGCATATGAAGAAAAAACTTTTGTTGTTAACACAAATTACTGTCCTGGAGGAGGATTTAGAGGTAGTAATTATTCAAGAGGCAATTCTTCAAGAGGCAATAGAGGAGGTTATAGAGGTGGCAGATATCCTAATACTGCCATCATCTCAAGAAATGGTTCTTGTAGAGGTTATAGTAATCCTGATGAACATCCATGTCAGATGTGTAACATCAAAGGCCATCTAGCACCAACTTGCACTTAAATATTAAACTTCTATTATCAAGGAAGACAACCACCCTCCAACCTTAGTGCAATGCTAGCTGATGTAGACATTTTTGATGATGAATGGTATGCAGATAGTGGTGCTAATCAACACATTACTTCAGATCCAGCTTCACTTACTGAATCTACTCCATTTGAGGGTTCTGAGGAGATAGCTACTGCTAATGTCCAAGGTATGCCTATTACCCATCTAGGTACTTCTAGTAAACATGCTAATGATCAATCCTTCAATCTAAATAATATCCTACTTGTCCCAAATGCTTCTCATAATCTACTTTCTGTGCACAAATTCACCTCAGACAATAATTGTGAGATAACTTCTTCCACTGGTTTTACTGTGAAGGATTTGAACTCTGGGAGGATTCTTTTTCAAGGGCCACATAAAAATGGTCTCTACCCTATCAAATTCACTTCAACCACCAAAGCACTATATATCATCTCAAGCTCCTGACATTCTCACACTTCATAGGAGAGTTGGCCATCCATCCTTTCAAACAATCCAGAAACTCAAACAACAACTTAACATTTGCAATCTATCTAGCAAACCTTTCTTTTGTAATAAATGTAAAACTTGTAGAAGTCAAAAATTACCATTTCAAATGTCTTGTGTAACTCAGCATCTCAGCCTCTAGAACTGTTACATATGGATCTCCGGGGTCCTTGTTATGTTACTTCTGTTTCGGGGTCTTACTACTATGCCAACATTATAGATGATTACTCTAAATTTTGTTGGATTTTTCCCTTGATCACTAAATCTGACTTCAAATCTACTTTCATTTCATTTGTTGCCTATGTGAATTTTTTTTTCTCAATTCTGTGAAATGCATTAGAACTGATGGAGGAGGAGAGTTTGTTAACCATTTGCTTGCACAATATTTTTTTTATCTAAAGGCATCATTCATGAAATGACTTGTCCTAATACTCCTGAACAAAATGGAGTTGTTGAAGTTAAGCATAAGAACATACAAGGGGTTGCTAGAACTGTTCTCAAATAATTTGGACTTCCATTCAAATATTGGGTTGATATTTTTCATACTGCTAACACCTTATCAATAGACGTCCTGCAAAGTCAAATGGTTTTGTTTCTCCATTTGAATTCTCGTTTCAAAAAAAAAAACAGATTATTCTTTCCTTAAAGTTTTTGGTTGTGCTTGTTATACATGGTTAAAACCTTACACCAAAACTAAGCTTGAACCTAGAAGCAAACAATGTGTATTTCTATGTTACAATCAATCTCATAAGGGCTATAGATGTTTTGATCCAACTACTGGCAAAGTCTATATTTCAAGACATGTTCAGTTCAATGAGTATGTTTTTCCATATCAATCTTTGACTTCATCTCCTTTAGTCAATTCGGCCACTCCAATTGAGGAATTACATGTCAAACCAGCCACTACTATTAGTCATACTTCTACATCTGCTTCTACTGATAATGCTACTCCATCTGTTTCTACTGATATATCATCATCTGCTCATATTTCACCTGCAATGCAACACTCCGTTTTTGTTAATGATCATGGCATGGTTACTAGAGGTAAAAATGGTATAATGAAACCAAAATTTTATTATGCAACTAAACATCCAATATCAATTGCTTTATTATGTGATACTTCTGTACCAACTAAGTGAGACAAGCTAAGGCAAGCATAGTGTGGCTTCCAGCACTTAATAGGGAATACAAAGCATTGCAATATGCTGGCACGTGGTCTCTTGTTGAACCTTCTTCAGATCAAAATATGGTTGGATGTAAGTGGGTATTTAAGGTCAAGCAAAATCCATATGGTACTCTAGACAAACACAAAGAAAGACTTGTTGCTAAAGGCTTTCATCAACAAGAAGGAATTGACTTTGCTGATACTTTTAGTCCTGTTGCCAAACCTAAAACTATCAGAATTGTTCTTTTAATGGTTGTTCAGTACAACTGGAAAATGCATCAGTTGGATGTAAGCAATGCCTTTCTTCATGGTGATCTAAAGGAGCAAGTTTTCATGACTCATCCACCAGGTTTTGTAGATCCAAACAAACCACATCATGTGTGTTTATTAGATAAGTCAATTTATGGTTTGAAACATGCACCTAGGGCCTGGTATGATAATCTTAAGAATGCTCTGACTAATTTGTAGTTCCATTCTTCAGTAGCTGATACTTCTTTATTTGTGCACAGACAAGGTGATCAAATTTCAGTAGCATTAGTCTATGTTGATGACATTCTTCTTACGGGTTCCAATACAAATTTTCTTCAATATGTTATTTCTAATCTTCGACAGAAGTTTCCAGTTAAGAACGAGAGATGTTCACTACTTTTTGGGCTTTTAAGTGAAGAGAACTAATTCAGTGTTATTTCTTAGTCAAACTAAATATGCAATAGATCTTCTTAAAAGAACAAATATGGAAGGGGCAAATCCTTGTAGCACACCCATTGCAACAAACTTTAAACTTTCAAAATCAGATGGACAGTTACTTGAAAATCCAACTGAATAGGTCTATTGTTGGTGCTTTGCATTATCTCACTTGGACTAGGCCTGAGATATCTTTTGCAGTTAATGTAGTTTGTCAGCATATGCAACGTCCAACTACTACTCATCTTGCTGCTGTTAAAAGAATCCTGAGATACATAAAAGGGACAATTAGTTATGGGATTGAATTAATTCAGTAAAGGATCTTCTTTTGTTCTTGGATTTTCTGATGCTGATTGGGCAGGCAACATTGACGACAGAAGATCCACAGGAGGTTACTGCATATTTTTGGGGAACAATCCTATTTCTTGGTTATCAAAGAGACAAAAAACAGTTGCAAGGAGTTCTACAGAGGCTTAATACAGAACATTGGATCATAGTGCTTCTGAAGTTGTTTGGATTTGTTATCTGTTAAATGACTTGCATTTCTCTCTTCCTGCAGTTCCAAGACTTGGTGTGACAATATCAGTTCCATCTCTTTAGTTTCCAATCCAGTTCTGCACTCAAAGATGAAACATGTTCATTTGGATTATCACTTTATCAGAGAACTTTTGCATAATAAAGCTCTTGATGTGTTCTATATTTCCACATTAGATCAACTTGCGGATATCTTTACCAAAGGATTGCATGGTCCTCGCTTTTTTTATGATCATATCCAAGCTCAAAGTAGTCTCTCCTACCTTGTGCTTGAGGGGGGATAATGATATAGAAATCTAGAAGCTATGAAGCGGTATAGGATAACTCAAGACAATAGTGTAGGATAACAGTCTTTTACTTTTGTCACTCGTGTGCTTTGCACACTTATGTTTTCCCTACAATTTTCTTATCTGTCAATTCTAGTCCACTCATTGTACTGTCAGACTGTCATCAATATACGTAGTATATAAACTGATACAGGTCATCTCTGGTGTACTGAGAATCATTCTTTTGGTTTTATGCAAGAACTCCATTAACCTAATTCAAGGTTATTGGACTGAACTCTTGGAAGCAAAGATTAGAAATGTTGGGGGATTTTTTACTTCAAGGCTTCAAATTGGACTTCAAGAGCTACTGAAAGGTACTTTTTATTTCATCTTTCACTTCTGGGTTTTTGAACTACAATTACTAATGATGAGAAAAATTTGAGTTTAGGGTTTTCGTTTCTGCTCTGAGTGATTCATTGTAAAATTGGAGATTAGGGTTCTGAACCACAAATTTTGGGGGCTTGCTTTTTATTAGGTTAACTATTAAAGAATGGAAGAAGCAATAAATGCACCTTATTATAATGGGGAAGATAGAATCAGTAGGTTGGCTGATAACTTGATTCATCAGATCCTGTCTTCTGTTGATATTAAACACGCAGTTCAGACTGGTGTTTTGTCGAAAAGATGGATTCATGTTTGGAAATCATTACCTTTTCTAAACTTCATTAGGAGTTCATTTTCACATGAGAATACACAGAGGTTCATAGATTTTGTTTACATGGTGTTCATATTTCGCGATGATACTGATATTCAGAAGTTTAGTGTGGATTGGGAGAACTCTGCATCTGATAATACGGTGATAATGAATGTTAATAGATGGAGCCTTCATGCTGTTAAGCATAATGTTCAAGCAATAAGTATAGTAATTGAGGAATTGCATGATTCGCCTTATGAAATTCCTTACCAACTCCTGAATTGTAAGTCACTGAGAAAGTTGGTAATAGAAGTGTTCGAGACTGCTGAATATTTACATATTATTCTACCAAGATCTGGTAATAGAAGTGTTCGAGACTGCTGAATATTTACATATTATTCTACCAAGATCAATGAATTTACCTCATCTTGAAGTACTGAGCTTAAATAGATCATCAATCTCCAATGTAGAATTATCTAGAACACTCTTTTCAAGTTGTCAAGTTCTTAAAACGGTGCACTTAGTTAATTGTGAGATACAAATTGATAATCACGTGAATTTTATTGTTGATTCTCCCAGCCTTGAGAAGTTTGAATATTCTGATAATTGTCGTCGACCACTTTTGTCGCAAAATGATAACATTATCAAGCTTCTTCAAGTATCATCAATTAGGATTTATTAGATGTGTTTCAGAGGTGTATCTGAATGGTGTTTCTATTTATTTTAAGAGATTGGGAAGCTGAATTCAACTGAAAAAGGAGAAAAGTATGAGAGACTTTTCCTGATTCAGATCATCAATTGAATTGCTTAGTTCTTGATCCTGTTGATTATAAAGCTCCAATTCGTTGGCCTAAATCTAGAGATGAGGTAATAAGTATTTGATCTTTTACATGTTTTAGTAGCTTAAGATGGCATGGGGATCGAATGGATCACAAGAGTGAAAGAAAAATTTGCAATTATAGTCTATAAGAGCAACCACAGTGGTCGACTAAAACCAAAAATTTGGTCGAAAACCCAGACACTACGGAGAGGAGTAAAGAGCAAATACCAGACTAAAACCAAAAACCAAACTATATTTGGTCTTTGGTTTGGTCTTTGGTCGGGCGAAGTTTAAAGGTTGCGCCTGGTGGGGCGAAGATTAAAGTTACGCCCGAATTTAAAAAAAAAAAAAAAATTGGGGCGCAACTTTAAAGTTCGCCTGATTGGGGCGCAACTTTAAAGTTGCACCTGATGATCGGGCATAACTCAAAGTTACGCCCGAATTAAAAAAAAAAGGGGGGGATGCAACCCTTGGAAAAAGAAAAATGTTAAAGTTGCGCCCCACCAAATTTGGTTTTCCCACCGTAGCGTCTCACCAAGGAGTAAACCCATTTTTTTTCAATTTTTTTTGGTTTTTAGTCTTTGATTATAGTCACCCCACTGCAGTTACTCCGAGCACATCTAAAACTGCGGAAACATATATTTCAGTGTTCCGTAAATTGCATGAATACAATCTTCATTGACCCACAACATATATTTCAGTGTTCCGTAAATATTTTTCTCTATTTTTGCCAGCTTCCCAACAAAAAGGTAAAAACAATGATCTTAATATTAGAGGTACTATAAGATATATTACTTTTATAAGAAAAGTAATTTTGGACAAAAAAAAAAATTACTTTTGTAAAGAAAGAATTCAACTCAAGACATGTGGCTTCCTATCATGTTCTACAATAGTGAAGGAGAGACAATCGAATGCAACATGATTATCCACAGACTATCCTGCTTAGTTTTATTACCAACTGGCACACATTCTGCTGTCCGTGTATTCTTTCTCTTCTTGATATTAGAAACACAAACCAAACAGTCTACCATCCAACACTATACGACATATTGTTGTTAGTATGCTCTTCATTTTTGACAATTATTTCACTTGAAGTAATTATAAGAACTAGAATTAGCCTAACTATAATTCATGAACGGTAGTCAGTACAATTTGCTTTCAAAAGGACGAAGAACCCCAATATTTAACGGCTTCTCTTAAATATAGCCCATGTTTTTATTAATGATAACCCTTTTGACTTTGGTCCGTAAACATTGACCCCAGTTTAAGTTTGACCTTCTAATATTATTATTCATAGCCCACACACTAGCTATATGAATCAGCGAGTCACTGTGAGTTGAAAAAGCAACGAATCATATTCCATGGAAGAAGATTTCATTCATCCTGGTGAAAACGATGAGTTGAATTTTTTTTCGTGTGCGTGATGTCAACCGTTAATATACAGGGATGCATGTGTATATCAATGGAAAGGTTTTACGTGATTAATTTGAGAATAACAATTGACATCATAACTTCATAGCTGTGGCTCTGGACGACAATCATTCTCGTATACTGCCAACAAGATCAATTGTTTTCGTGGTCTAGTTTTTAAGGGGAGCCTCTTGATCCCCTACGGCATTATACATAATAGGATCTGGGAATTCACATATCCACACAACTTAATAACAATAACTTGATGCAAGTTGTAATTATTGTTTCAGTGAAAGGGAGAATTATAATCTTCATGAGATGGAATCCCAGTTATATATAATTCCTAAAAATGGTAACACATAATCAAATCGTTCTAATCTTTATGTACAACATATCAGAATGCACCAAGATCACGCAGCTAAGAGTTTTAAAATTTTCTGTGATGTGGATGCATGTGATGACTGTTGTCAAACTTCAGAACGTTGGCTCTCAGCAGCATTGATTTTACATCACGATCAAATTCGTCACCCATTTGAAAAACATTTTTGAAAGTCGAATGCCTTGTTGTGTGAGTCGATGCAAGCCTGTATATATCAAGCAGGATATTCCATAATCATACATTAATGATAATTTGTATTAGCTTCAAGCCTTCAACCTTTTTGCTTTTAACTTGAAACCGATTTATGCCAACTCGGTTTGGGCTATGATATGGGCTATGGTTAATAAATTTAGAAATATTATGGGTTATGGTTAAAAAGCCTAATTTGATTGGGGGCCATACATTTTAATTGGGGGCCAAGCACTAGAGGACAAAAAAGGTCACCCAATCCTAATTTGGGTCACCCCTTATAAAAATAATTTCTAAATGGCTAAAATGCCCCTGAGTGATTAGTTTTAAGATTTAATTAAGTTGATTAGTGGGATAATTTTGTTTAGATAAAAATCAGGTTTTGGGATTAAAATTTGGGGAAATTTTAGTTTTGAGTTTTTTTTTTTTTTTGAGAAGAAGAAGAGTAGTTTTGAGAGGAAAAACTAGGGTTTTTAGAAATGAGTGATTCAAGTGAACCCGCACCTCAAAACAATCGAGTGTAAACCTCATATACTCTTGAAATTGTCTCGAATGGTGCTCCAAGGGTCGATTGATGGTTACTATGGAACTACTCAGAGTGAGGGTCGTTATAGTCGGGTGTTGTATACGCCAACGACCCTAAAGAGTCGTCACACTGTTGACACACATGGCGACGACTCTAACCTGCAACTTTTAATGGTGATGAAAAATCGTCAAGGTGGTGTGTTAAACCATGACGACCGTTTATAATGTTCACCTAGAGTCGTTAGTTGATTCATTTAATACCCAGACGACTCTCGAATCCAAACTCTCTGTATAAAAAGGCAAGTTTTGTGTGTTTGAGTCGTCATAGGGATATTCTGATATACTGACGACCCTAACCAACCGTTGAAGAAAAAAAATCTCTTCAAAATAGTCGTTAATGGTGGTGGTGGAGAAGAGAACGGGGAGGAGAGGAAGATGAAGAAGAGAAGCCTAATTAAGGTTTTTAATTAAGGTTAACTTATTTTTAATGTTTAGTTTTAGGTAAGGGTAAAACAGTCTTTTCAATATCGGATTAATACGCCCTCAAAAATTTTGGGGTGCAAATAAAAAGTCATGGCCCCCAATTAAAATGTATGGCCCCCAATCAAATGAGGTTAAAAAGGGCTATGATTAATAAAAGTGTGGGCTATATTTAAGAGAAGCCTATTCAACGATCTGGAAGGAATGGGGTTTGCCACCAACAGTCGACATAGCTTTCAACCGACAATTGCCCACTGCATATATGATTCGTTCCAAAAGAAAATCACCATCGCCTTTCCAATCCTTGACATTTGCAGTAGTCCTGCTTATGGAATAATTTGGATTGGTCCATCGAATACGAGAGGTCTAATAGATCATTTCTTTTACCAAATGCAGAGTGGTTGGAAGGCATTTATCCTAAATGGAAGAATGGGTTGAGAGGTGGGGTTTTGAATGGGTTGTATATATGTTTTTGAACCTCATAAAACTAATCGGCAATGCGGGGCAGTGTGCCTGTTTCGTTCCCTGAATCCCTGCATGCGATAGGAACTGGGGAGGTCAGGCATTCCACA
This sequence comes from Papaver armeniacum, assembly GCA_023531295.1. Taxonomy (NCBI): domain Eukaryota; kingdom Viridiplantae; phylum Streptophyta; class Magnoliopsida; order Ranunculales; family Papaveraceae; genus Papaver; species Papaver armeniacum. Next base: position 15,223 of record JAJJWW010003948.1, read on the forward strand.
TGCCGTGGGTGCCCATGGGTGTACCCGCTTTTCAGGTATATATACATGTATATGAAACCCTAGCTGGCCTATCGGATATATGTATATATATGACGAAACCCTAACATAGTACGATACGAATTTTTTTTATAAGGAAATCTAGAGGAGCGGTGAAGCTGTTGTTTACATAGTTGTTGTTTCAATCCATGGTGTTGATTCCGTAGTGCTATTGCGTGTATGTAACATTAGCACCAGGGAATCAATATCATGGATCGAATCAACATTTAAGTAAACAACACTAAGATATGAACTAGCTGAGGCGGTGGAAATCCAAGATGATGACAGGGATTTCATGTGATTTCATGCTATTGCTCCCAATAGCTTTTAGTTTTCTTTTTTGTTTCTTTATGTATGCACGGTGGTATCATAAGATTGTCGTATTATTTTGCATCAGTAATTGCTGTTGGCTGATAACTTAACATTCTTTGTACCTAAGATCAAATTATTGTGCACCAAGTTGAGCTTCGGTATGTTGTTAGCAAAATCGTTCAAATCTGCAGGAAGCATTTGCCTTGCCAGGATTTGCAAGGACTCTATCTACATGCTATGGCCACTCCCTCTAGGTTTTTGTTGGTCCATCTGGTTGTTGCTAATTGCATTGCTGCAGACCCTAATCAATGGGTTTTATTTCATTTTATTTTAAGTATACTGAGATTTGTGAACGGCTTATATTTAAGTTATCCTTCGAAACCTTGAGTAGATTTGAAAATTACAAACATTCCCCTTTCACGCACCTCTTGACATTCCTTGAACATCACAAGAAATAGAGCACGTACAAAGTGATTTATACCAAAAAAATTCATCTCAGTACCCAACAAAATATATAAGCTTTCGCATACTCTTCCAATCGAAAAGTTGGTGCATTTAAGCTGCTTATCCGGTTAATCTCTGGGAATGGTCTATGTTACTGTATCAGACTGCTTTTAAAATTTTACTGCAGCATAGTATTCATTGAAATAATTCAGCAGCGAAGATGATTTTATTAGTTGAAAAGATAATTCCATGGTAATTCATTATATTCTAAGATTACATCGATCTTACATATATCTCGCATGCTTAATCAGGCTTCAGGGGAGAGCTACTCCAGGTGTGCCAGGGGGGCAACATCCGATACAAATAAGCAGCTCCAAAGGAGTATCACACACAGTATATTTGCAGCATACCGTGCACTTGGTGGTTAGCTTTTTGCAGTCTGCTTAATATCATGCAACATACAAAACCACAAAACCAATCAGTAACCAATGAATGACAAAAAGCTAGCTAGAAACCAACCATTGATGATTAGGCTAAGAATTGTTTACCTTTGGGTTCATCATTGGTTTGATTAAACATTGACGGTGGGGTTATTACTTCGTGATGAGTAGGAAGAAATGGTGATAGACGACGACCTGTTGCTTCAGTCTCCTTCATCCAGTATGAACCAGTAATCACCACCATAAAGAAAATGAAGATAATTCTTGTGCCGAGAGGGTAGTCCATTATTAAACTAACTAAATTCTTATTATGGTGGTGAAAAATGCAGAATTAGAGATTTCTTGAACTGGTTTTTCATACTACCACCAGTCTTTATGCATATAAACAAATGGAGTCATTTGTTATCTTTTGTTTATGCATGTCACACATTCGTTACATATTCTCTGAAATCTGATCCAACATTTGTTATTTGTACTTTTCTGACGGAGTAGTACTTACTGGTACTATTTTTACTAATATACTTACAACACTCTATGACACTTGTATACTGAGCAGACTCGTCAGGCATTCATTTCTACCTTCCTAGGTTTATAAGTGACAAGTGAGTCCCTGATTACCACTGCAGTACAGTAGTAAAGTCTTTTGGAGATGATACTAATAATCTGAGTCTGGAACTTGTCCGTATGCTTTTTTGACAATTATTTCAATTGAAGTAAATGTGCTTTCAAAAACATAAAACTAAAGTGATCGACGTTTGCCACCAACAGCCGACATAGAGTTCAGACTTAAAACTCACATTTGCATGCCCTTATCTATACGATTCGTCCAAAAAGTTTACTACGGCCTTCAGCAATCCCTGACATTGCACTCCTGTTCATGGAATAATTTGGATTGGTCCATCGAATACGAGAGGTCTAATAGATCATTTTTTGGCCATCTTAGGTGCAAACGCAGACTGGTTAGAAGGCAGGAGTGGATGTATTGGTTTCTCTGATGCACGTCCTTTTGCATTTTGTACCACCTGATGATCCTAAAATATTTCGACGCCTTAAAGGGCACAATTTGGTCATGAAATTTTACTTTATTCGTCAAGTTCTTTGACACTACGGGGTTTCGCTGATTCTGATTGGGGTGATTGTCCAATCACAAAATGTTCAACTACTGGTTATTTTACAATGTTAGACGATAGCCCGATGTCGTGGAAATTCTAAAAAATAATTGTTTCTCAATTTCACTTTATTCGTCAAGACAGGCTGAACAAAAATCAAATTGATAGTACATGAGCTTGTTTAATTCAAAATGATAATATATAAGCTTGTTAGATCGAAATTAAGTCTGCAAATTGATAACCCGAATTACATTTTGATGTTCCTATGTACATGCACCTGGTTAGTTTCTTGATTAAAATTACAAAAATTGATCATCTCTTCCAATTTGTCTAACGTAGCATCGATCTTAGACTCATGAGCCGTTGTGTTAATCCGTTCACTTTGTGGTTCTAATCGTGCACCATTAGTATTCCGCGGCAAGTCTTCCAACAACCGGAAATATGCATTGCACCCGCATCCTTGAGTATATGATATGGACGTGGGAAAAACTGCATGTAACAAATTGTTGCCACCGTCACCGTCAGACGGAGAATAGCTCCACCGTAACCAACCACAAACTGTGTAGGTTCAGTAAATTACCGTACTACAAGTATGTAGTTAACCATATAACATACACTTAATAAATTGATATCGACATGAAAACAAGGAGTTACAGGCCGTCCGCTTTTCTGATCTATGAAGCACGGACACCTCAAAACCGGTGACGTATCCGTGTCAGACGTCGTATCAGTGTCAGACACTTGGGGATACATATCAGACACCCCATTTAAAGTGTCCATTTTTATTAATTACGAAAAGGGTAGGGGATACTTTTGGGATACCTCTCGGATACTCTAGAGGGGACACTTCTTATAGTATAATATATATATATATATATATGTATAATATATTGCCAAATATTTATATACAGAATATGTTAAATATTTTTAGATATGTAATATATTCGTATTTATCAAAAATTATTCTATAGAAGCAGTATATAAATGTCTAACCCTAACATTCTTATTCAATATTGATGAGTGATGGGTTATCTTTTTTTTTTTAATCTATTTTTTTTTTTTGATATTCCATATAGTATTTTAGAATTTTATTATTTTATGCGATTCTTTTCACTAATAATAAATTAAATATTTTTGAATTAATACACGTATCCCAACGTATCCCGTATCCCCATTTTTTGAAAATGGACGAATCCCCGTATCAGTATCCCCGTATCCGTATCCCCGTATCAGTATCGGTGCTTCATAGTTTCTGATAGATGTAAATGCAATGCGGTATTTATCAAACCATGTCCTACGTATTTAACACCAATTAATTAACATAATAACCTCTAAAAAACCAGGGTGATACTCTTTAAGTTACAAACACACCACCCATATTATTTGGGCCAAATAAAAACCGTATCCAATGAAAATGGAACAAAAACCCCATTTCAATTCAAAATAATTAAATTTAGTTTTTAACTGATTTTCTTTTTTTCCCAATTTACCCCGACCTATCTACACGATCTTATAATGGAAATTTTGGTGGAAACTTACGGGAGATCGGATTTACAGAGAAGATGAAGATCGGGAGATCGGATTTACAGAGAAGATGAAGATCGGATTTACAGAGAAGATTCGAGATATTCTCCACCGGAATAGATTTTAGGGTTCCTATAATTTCACAATAATTTCATAGATTTTTTCGATTCCATTCTTTATCTCTTTCTATGATTCGATTTGATATTTGATCATCTCATAAACGAATTTTCATATTTCTTGTTCGCTTCAGTTTAGTTGAATTACAGAGGATATCGTGGAATTCAATCTTAGATCGAGATTGATTTGTATTGTTGAAGAAATTAAAGAGATTCTGTTTTCCGTTCTCGTCATCTTTTCAGCTTAATTTGAAGAAAATAAGAGAACAGTTATTCATCATCTTAATTGCCATATTCAGATTGAGTAGTAGAACCATATTCATCAGAAGCGCAAATTCAATTTCAGGTATTTTTGTTGTTTTTTTTTCTTTTTCTTTTTCTAGTTGATTTCATTAGAGAAGCTACAATAATGTTACACTTTTTCTTTGTTGTTCGTATTGAAATCATTTGCTCCTTTGTGATTATTTTGTTGCTGGTGTTCTTCATATTGAATTGAGTCGACATGAATTTGTTTTTTTTGTTTCCACGTTTAAATTGAGTGAAACCTTTTTTTTGGTTCCATACTTTGCTTGTAGATATGGACTATGTTATTGCAGTTGTATGTTACAATGAAGCTTCATTGTCCCTTCGCATTGGTTTGCGATCAACTCTTATGTATTTAAAGGATAAAATATGTTTAAACTGGGTTCAATTATCACCATTCTCTATTGATATCAGTTACAAATCTGGTGAGCAGCAAAAGGTTTTTCAGTCTGATTATGATCTCCAATCAGCGGCTGTTTTTTCTCTGTTTAATAAGTTGCCAACACTAGACTTATATGTACACCATGAGCTGAGTGTTCAAGTTCATCAGGCCACAGAGGTGAGAGTTCAAGTTCGTCATGCCATAGGTCAGAAGTTGTACCATTTAATCAGCCACTAGTTACCAATGCCACTGATTATGATGACCCTAAAGTAGTCAAAGAACCGTTGAAATCTGCTCGCTGGCTAGGTTTTTTTCAGAGTGTTGAACAGTTGTTTCCAGGTGGTGTCGGCCAAGTGCGTGATGACTTAATGAAATACCATGCTGCATCAGGCTTTTCATATAAGATTACAAGAAACGAGAAGTTGCGTATCGCTGCTTGTTGTGCTAAGAAGGTTGAGGACAAGTGTAAATGGCACTTGTATGCTGTTTCTTGTGATGGTGTTGAAGGAAGTCCTTTTATTATCAAGGAGTTAAATAATCAACATACTTGTGACGGTGGATTTATTAACTTACCACATGTATCAAAGAAGTTAATAAGTTCCTTGATCAAGGATGAGATCAAACAGAATCCAAAGAAGAAGACAAAGGATATTGTTGAACAATTTACAAGAGAATATGGCTTTGACATAAGTCGCTATTATGCTTACGCAGGAAAGAGACATGCATTGAGTATGGCATGGGGAGAGGATGAAAAATCATTTGCTTACTTGACATGGTATACAAAGCAGTTATGTGAAACCAATCCTGGTTCTCGTATTGTTTTGGAAACTGACGGGACTCAAAAGTTTGTTAGAATGTTTATTGCCTTCGGAGCATGCATCCGTGGATTTAATCACTTCCGGCCCTTGCTATTTATGGATGCATCACATCTGAAGAGTAAATATCTCGGTCACTTGATGGCAATTGAGGTTAAACGGGGATAATGGTATTATTCTCAACCTTTTTTCTGTTGTTTTTTTTCAACATTTTGTTGATACTTATGGTTTCATCATTTTTTGTTGTGGTATTTTGTCATTTTTTTCCTGTTTCGTTTGATTTTATTTTTCCAGGAATTTATCCTTTTGCTTATGGTGTGGTTTCATCTGAGACTGATGCAAACTGGAAATGGTTTATGGACCAGCTCAAGGAAGTCGTTTCTCCTCACCGAAAACTAACATTTGTAAGTGATCGAGGTAGTGGTTTAGTCAGCCAAATCCCTATCGTTTTTACAGGTACGAATCATGGGTTCTGTTTCTGGCATATGTCAAACAATGTTAATGCATGCTTGCCTAAGGCCACCAAGACATACAACAGTTATGTGTTGAAGTTGTTTGAAAAGTGTGCATACGCAAATACACATGTAGAATTTAAGGAGAGTTGGGATAAGTTGATGCTGGTTAAGAATCAGAAACTACAAGATTATCTTAGTAGAGCTCCACTTGATAAATGGGTTAGTTTCTTTTTTCCTGGTTGTCGATATGGGGAGCTGTGTTCAAATGTTGCTGAATGTTTGAATGGTTGGGTTAAGGAAGAGAGGGAGATGCCTATCGCTGTCATGGTTGATAAAATACGACTAAAGCTTATGGAAATTATGTGCACCCGTCATGAAGAATCTGTGACATCGTTCGATTGGCGAGGTGTTTTATGTCCAAAAATGGAAACTGAACTCTATAACAATAAGATGCACGGCCGTGATTATAATGTTACCAAGTCGCCTGAATTTGTGTATGAAGTTCATTTATCATTAACACAAATGGTTAATTTGAAAGAAAAGACATGTTCTTGCAACCGCTGGAGAATCAATGGATTCCCTTGCGCCCATGCCGTTAGGTGTATGATGAAGAATGGAGAAGATCCTTATAATTATGTTGAATACTACTTCACCACTAATGCCTATCGAGAGTCATATTCAAGACCAATTCATCCAGTTCCCACAGTTGAAAATCCTGCGACAATTTCACCGAAGTCTGTTGTTCATGGACCTAAGGTTTTTCCACAGTCAGGTCGACCAAGTAAGAAGAAAAGGATTCCGAATACAGTTTCAATTCCCAAAAAGAAAATGAGAACTTGCGGTGGCTGCAATGAATTGACCGCTCATAATCGAAGGACATGCCCTACGAATAAGATGTGAACTCTTTTGAGAGTGATTCACTTTAAATTTAGTTTATAATCAGACTTCTTCTATTCTAATAGACTGATTTACTTTTCGTCAACTTTGAGTATTAGCTTTAGTTTAGACTACAATATGCTTTAGTCTACATTTTTAGAACATAGAATTCAGTTCTTTGTATTTTTTTTTCACTATTATTGTTCATTTATCTTCTTGTCTACATTTTGTTACAGTTAAACATGTTTATTTCTTGTTGGTGTTTCATTTAGATTAATTCTTCGTTTTATGTTTCACCTGCAATATGTTGAAACCCTTTTTGGTTTCATCATTTCTACTCTTATATTTTGTAACCAAAATAGATCACTACTTTTGGAACTGTTCATTGTTGATTTGTAACTGTGCCTTGTTGTGTTTTCCAATTATGTTGGAATTGGCTTGGCTTTTTTCCTTTTAACTTTGATGTTTTATGAATTATTGCCATGACTTGTTACCATTGTGTCGATTGTCTCTATCCTTGGTGTGTTCTCTGTTATAGGTTAATACTTCAATGTAATTGGACTTCTTCCCTTTGGTACATGAACATGTTTATAGGCCACAAAATATTAAAAATTGGCCTATAAACCAAGCCGTTATACGACCCTTTTCCCTTTTGGTTTCACCTTCAATATGGTGGAACCCTATTTGGTTTCATCATTTTACTGCTATAGTGGAACCAAAATATGCTGGAACCCTTTTTGGTTTCATCAAAAAACAGACTTGCATAACATTTTGTGCCAATATGGTTTCGCTTAAACATAATTGAAACCACTAAAAACATACTTCCATAACATTTTGAGAGTAAGTCTAATTGAAACCATTCATACACCAGGATAAACTATAAACTATGAACTATGATAAGCATTCAAGTTTACAAATTTTGATCTCTTCGTTTTAAATCTCTTTTAGTGTTTTGTCCACCAGGATCTTGTAGCACAACTTTGCTCTCATGCTTTCCACCTTTTCTGAAATATTCTCCTCATGAGACTTCATGTTTCCCTTCAAGAGGCTCTTCATGTAATAGCAAACATGAAGGCCACAATCTAACCTGAAAATACAAAACAAATTTTCTCAATGGTTAGCATTTGCAGAACAACATTGCTGGTACAAAATCACAAACATTGTTGATTTCAGCAATATTCAAAATCAACATAATTGACTTTAACTTACCCCTTTTGCTCACAAAATGAAGGTGTTAGCATTTCAAAACTTTGTCTTGACTAACTAGGGCTCCTTAAGCTCGCAACGTGATCCCTAAATGCCGATACAACTCTCTTTTTCATGCTCAAAGGCAAAGGCGCCCGCACTTTTCTTCGATTGATTGCATCGAGTTGGAGTGATAAAAATCTCCAGCCTCATTGTCAAAAGCTAACAATGTCCAGTGGTACATGTCTTGACCAATTTTTGTCAGCAATGGAATGATAAGAAATCGTACACCATAATCCATCTTCTCAATGAACCTTTCAATTGCACCAACACAATTTCTCCCCATTTCGTGCAATACCTGAAATAATATAGAATTTTATTTAACATAATCAGATTTTTTACGAGTACACAATGTCTTAACTGACTGAAAATGATAGAGTGAGATGCTTTAGAAATTTTGGAACTTGATAGAGTGAGATGCTTTGGAAATACTTACACAAGCATAAGTGCTTAGAAACACTGCTCTATTGTACTTAAGAGTGCCATCTGCTTTCAACTCCCCATTCTCTATGTGTTTATGCAATTTCATCATGTAGAATTCAATGACATACTGCGAGACGTTACCCTTTATTACCAAGTCATTCAAAGATCCTCCCAGAGATATGTGCAACCCAAATTTTTCGCATTCCCATGCTTTATCATGTTAAAGTGTTGAAGAACTTATAAACAATCAATTAAGAAGAAAGACAAATAGATGTTAGGAATATTTTTGGTTTCGGCATTTTTGTAACTTACCTTTCAAAATTTTCTTTGAAGTATCTGCACACAATGGTTTTCTGATCTTCATTGAGAACATCCTTGATATTCTTCAGTCTATCAACTGGTTTCAGTTTCACCTTCAAAGTTGTTACCTTTATTTGTGTAGTATTCCTTGTCTTAACACACACCTTTTTAAGTATTTTTGGTTTAGGTTTAGTCTCCCCAAACGGAACATAATCCCTCATCCTTATAGGAACTACAATCTTCCTTCTCTCGTTCTTCATTCTTGTTATCATGTTACTTAGTCGTTCTTCGGGAGGGAAGTCACGATTCTGATCATCCTTTTCGTCGATGTTATCCTGCTGTGTCAGTCCAAGATCGAAAGTAGGCCCATCATCTTCTAAGATAGCCACATCTCTCGCGATGCTTGCAACTGAGTAGTAGTAATACCTTTTGATCGCTGGCTTTGAACAACTTCCTTTCTTTGCATATTCAGATTCAATTTTCCTAATAAAATTTTCATCATCAATTGTTAACTGACCAAACCCTTCAAATACTTGTTGGGCAGTCTCGTTTACTGTCTTAGAAGAAGAAGACTGGCCAGCATATATTCTGGATTCAACTTCCTCCGCCACCTTTATGTCTTCAATCGTATTTGGACTTAATTCTGGTTGTACTTCTTCTTTTCCATCTATACTCCCGGGTTCATCTTCTTGTTGAACAAAAACTTTTTCTTGTTCTGCATCTCCAGTTAGCGAAACCTTTTCTGCTTCCATAAAAGAATCTTCACCGTTGGAGTTGTCTTCGTTTCCGCCACCAACATTGCCAGAATTTCCTTGTTGTGGTTCTTCATCTAATAAACCACCAACATTGTCATGAACTTGTTCTTGTTCTGCATCTCCATTCAGCGAAACCTTTTCTACTTCCATAAAAGAATCTTCAACGGCATTTCCAGGTAGTGAAACCTTTTCTGGTTCCATCAAAAAATCTACGTAACCTTGGATCGTTACTTCACAAGGTTGAAGCCTTTCTTGTTCCAACACAGCATCTTCACACTCTTGATTCTTTCTTGTGTGCTCTTGTTGTGCTCCTTCATGCAGTAAATCCATCTCGAGTTCTATTATAGATTATAGACAAAAACAAATACAAATATCAATGCACTTAAAACCGGCTGTCACATTTTATTTTCAACACAACTATTTCTAATATATGGAAATGACTATTTAAACTTGGCTTACCATTTATATCTATTCTTTTATCCTCCACCGCTGCATCTTTCATGTTAACCTGGTTCACCACCTGGAGTATAACGTTTAAGATACAAAATGTAAAATATTAACATACAAGCAATATAACGTACAAGCAATATAGCATACAAAATGTAACATATTTTGAACCAGTCATATAAGTTTGTCAAATAAAATCAAGTCATATAAAACATAACATTTCTATTTAAAATGTTTTGAACCAGTCATATAAGTTTGTCAAATAACATTTCTATTTAAAATCAAGTCACCTCATAATCTGAAACCTTTTCTGGTTTCGACGGAACATATTCTTTCTGAAGTAAGCCTACTTGATCTATCTTACGTTTCTTCCTGGAGTAAGTCTTCAATGGAGGTTGTATCTCTTCCTCAGCGTCATATTTTGCCAATACTGCTTTATCTAGTTCGAAGAGTTCATCCTCAGCGTCATATGTTTTAGTGATGATTTAGTGACAACACCAATTGGTAATTTAGCAGGAGGGCAACATCCGATACAAATTAACAACTTAATTTACGAGTGCCAGCAGGAGGGCAACATCCGATACAAATTAGCAGCTCCACCGGAGTATCACAGACAGTATATTTGCAGCATAGCGTGCACTTGGTGGTTAGTTTTTTGCAGTATGCTCGTGTTATGATCATATATGTATCATGCAACATACAAAACCACAAAACCAATCAGTAACCCATGAATGTAACTCATGAATGACAAAAAAACTAACTCGAAACCATTGATGATTAGGCTAAGATTTCTTTACCTTTGGATTCATCATTGGTTTGATTGACCAACGACGATGTGGTTATTATTACTTCGTGATGCAGGGAGTTTGTCAAACATGGAGAAGATTGTAATTGTTATAACATTTTCGTATCGTTTTGCGGTGTGAGTAGTTACTGCGGCCATAAATGAGGAAAGTGGGATAGTGGCAATTTATCCCACTAACCAATTAGTTATAAATTTTCAAAATCCTTATTTCATGTTGAAAATAAAAGTAAGGATTTTGAAAAAGTGGCAATAAAATCTCCATTATCCCACTTCCTCGTTTATGTCCGTAGTAACAATTCACACCGCAAAACGATATGAAAATGCTATATTTCGATATATATAGTAAAATTTTCGTAGAAGAAAACAAAATGATGGAAAGGAACACGTAGTTGTTTCAAAAATGATTTGTCACTTGGGAGATATTATTTGAGAAGCAATCTGCGAAGTTGATTTTTTTAAATGTTGATTTGATCCTATTCCTAAAAAACCTTCTTGTACAGTGTCTATATGCAGCAGCCTCAATGGGTTGATTTGTTTCATAGACACAACAGTGGACGGATGCCTTGACATAGGTATCTGTCTATGGAAACCACCTATTCCTACAAAAATAACTTATCGTATCTTTATGGAGAAGCCTCATTGGGTTGATTATGTACATGAATAGGAAACGTTCTTATGCACGTGCAACTACCAGTAGCACCAGAGAATCAACACCATGATCAACTCAACAATTAAACAACACGAAGAAAAAACGTGGCGGTGGCATTCCAAGATGATGGCAGACGATTGCGTGCCTTTTCTTTGAACTGTAACTTTTAATTATAGCTCATCCAAAGAGGAAAAAGAATGGATAAAGCACGAGTTTGGGAGTCATGAGACTCATGACTTTAGGACCGCCAGATTTTATGGAGAAGTATTTTTCATTAGATTTTTATTATTGTATTATTATTCATTTTATATCACATTTTTCGTAATCTACTTGGTTTGTGTATTGCCATTGGTTGATTTGCTTATGGACGACAATATAAATGTTTGAAAATTTTCTGCATTTAGGCATTAACCAGTAATCGCCAGCATAAGAAAAATGAAGACAGTTCAGAGTGGTAAATAATGTAAATTATTAGAGATTTCTTGAACAGTTATTGCTACCAGTCTTTATAGTAACTTGTAGCCTTTTGTTTACGGTCGCGCTGAGTGCGAATTCGTGCACACTCCTTAACGAGTGTATATTTCACATTTTAATCTCTACCATTGATTTAATTTAGGGAGTTATGTAACGAGGGTCGTGATTCTAAACATGAAGGGTAATGGGGCCATCCGTTAAATAATCAACCAATCAGAAGAATATGTGAAATATACACTCGTTAGTGGAGTGTGAACAGATTTGCACTCCGGTCGCGCTTGGCGGATCGCTCTTTTTTCTCGCCACTTTCACGCAGGCTGAGCTGGTTCCGTGATGTGGCAGGAGAGTTGGAATTTATTGATTCGACGTAGCCGTTTCAAAAGAGAGAAATAAGAAGAGTATTCCCCTTGCTTAACCAAAACACTCTGCAACTTTATCTCTTCCGACTTTCATATCCGTCTTCCAGATTGATACTAATTTAAGGTTTGAATAATCTTAAACATTGATAAGACAAAGGGTACAAATAATACCAATTCACTGATGAATGTCGAAGTTCTTTATATCCATTCAAATGAGCATTTGATTGTAGAGAAACATACATAAGAAAAATTAAGAGGAACATGGCCATCGAAAAATTAAAAGAAATTTATACAATATCCATTAGAAAACAAAAGAAATTTGTCCTCATTATTCAATCTTGCAGTAACTGAAGCTAAGCACCCACACCGGTAAGTCTTGCTGGGTCTTGCAAGTTTGAAAGATCTGGATTTGAACTTTCCTTGTCGATTACAACAAATAGCGACACTTCTAAGAATTCCCCGAGTACTCTTTCGTTGGGTTTTCATACTCATATCAAAACCCAATAATTTTGCATATTTTACTCTCATCGAGCTCGTATGCATTATAATCAGCTTCCTCATCATAATCCTCATACAAATCAGTAATGTCATCGACATTTACTTTTCCCATTTTCCATAACCATCTATCAGCAACTGTAATTTAAGACAAATTAGTACTGCTCTTTTCGACAAATGTAAAACCAATCTCCAACAAGAATTTAACGAATCAAGTTAAAAATCTCAGATTCAACGTATGATGAATCTGCAATTTGCGAAAATTATGGAAAAAAACACTTTTGATATGAGAAAAATTAGAGAAATCTGCAACTGAATTTGCTTTGTAATGTGTTTCTGCTGTTCTAACTCTCTAAATTTTGAGGAGATTTAGATAAACGGCTGAGATTTAGATCCGCTTGCTCTATCCTACTCATAAATGACGTTTAAAGGTTAAAAACTCCACATCGTTGCTTCCACGATGGAAGGCGTGAATTAAGCGCGTTTTCTAGCATTTTCGTTTTGTTTATGCATGTTATACGTGTGTAACAAATTCTCGGAATTCATATTTGCTATTTCTACTTTTTGGTAGGCCCGTCAACGGTAGCTATCGAAACGGATATGGCCTCTACCATATCCGTTAGCGATAAGATTACCGGATATCCGATAATATCCGATGGATATTCAAAAATATTTTCGTTATCCATTCTGATAATAATGTCGGTTATCCGATAATATCCCATAGTAATTCATTATAATAAAAATAATATAAGTTCTTTTTTAGTCTTTCTCTAATTTCATAAATTACAAAAAAAATCAAAGGAACCCTAAGCAAATTCGACTAAACAAAACCAAATACCTTGATCAAATACACAAATTTGACTATAAAATTATTATATTAAATTAGATTTAAACAAAACTCAAATCTTCTCCATCAATATTGAAAAATTCTCCGCTTTTCTCATAACCAATAAAACTAGATGACCGCTGCCACGGTGGGAAGGCCGACCGAAGAAGAAAAAAGGAAACACTGCTGCAATTGGACTGTAAAAGAAAATTTATGGCTAAAGTGAAAATATCATTTTTTTTCTTGAAACGGAGAGAGTACATCGTGTTATTAGTTGCAAAATAAAATTAGTTGATGCATAAAACTAAAAGGTTTTCCCTATTTCCTAACCTCATTTTTCCTATTTCCTATCCATCTTAATTCCCATCCCCTGTTACCCTAAGTACTATCCAAATAAATTTTTAAAAACTCTAAATCCTACCTTTTTGTATTTTGACTTTGTTTTTTACACCCTACCTAATTTTTATCCACCCCACCCGTGAAAACCCTAAGATGAAAATCCAACTTTTTTATCCACCACCACCGCAGCCCCCATTCCCCGCCTTCTTCCGTAACAGAGCCGCCTTCTTCTTCCCTAACAGGCACACCTCCTTTCTTTTAATCTAATTGGTGATCTACGTATGTTAAGTATGCGATTATGTAATGAAATTACAGGTTAAAATTCGATTTGAATGTTTTTACTGTGATGAAGAGCTAGTCGCTCACATTAGGTCGACTAAGATTCAAAAAGGAAAATTCCGCGCGATGATATTCGATTTGATTTTTTACCCGGTTTGATAACAACTGCCATTAACGTTTGTTAAAGCATCCAACAGTTGCAATATACTATATAGCTTGTGCTCTTATATACCAAATTAAATTAATGTTTATGAAAACATGTACAAACAGATCATTTGTTTTCAATCATCCATAACGATCGAATTTTGCATCCAAGATGAACTATGCTAGTGAATATAATACTGTATAAAGATTATAGGAAGAAGGCGATAAATGAGATAATAATTTTAGTCAAAGTTAATTTGACTTGTGTAGGTGGTACATAGGAAAATTTAAAAGTGAGAAAAAGATTGATTTTAAAAATTGTGGAGGGGATGGGAAATAGGGAAAGTGGGGATGGGAAATAGGGAAAACCAACTAAAATATGGTTACACAAAGTATTATATATCATTCACGTGGTAGTTTGCACAATGGATCTCCATTTTATTTTCAAAGTTGTGCCTAAAATGATAAGTATTTTTCCAAATTTTTCGTAAAAACTCTAAATTTAATATTGTTGTTTATACTCATTGCGTAGATTTTTTTAAAACCTTTCCAACAAGATAAAATTTGTAAAATTCCAAGGCACGGATTTTTAGATATGTTTATATTAAAGTTTGGTTTGTCCATTATACCCCTAAAGAAATATGATACATAAGAAAGTACTCCCTCTGTCCGTTTTTATCTGTCCTAATTTCTACTTTGGTATGTCCATTTTTATCTGTCCGCTCTGTTTATAGACATACTTTTCCCTTAAACTATCAAATATACCCTTTATTTCTATAATCATAAAATCATTTTAATATCCAAATCTTAAATAATATCACCATATTTATGGAAAAAAACTTACTCAATATCTTTGTATTAATCGTCATTCCTTTTATTAAATAAAAACATTTATGAATAGTTATAAAATTCTTAATAAACTTCTACTTATTTTAACACTAATAATTTAGTTTTGGTAATAATATAACATTAAATAGGCTAGTCAAGGGCTAGTCATGACAATTTATAGGATTTCCTTAATATCTTGACTTAGTCAAAGCGGACTCTTAATTTAGGACGGAGGGAGTATAATAAAATTTGGCTCTTATATCTAGTTGCCCTTCTTCTTTGGTTTATTTACGAAAATGTCTAATATCTTACTGCCCTTCCTCTTTGGTTTATTTACGAAAATGTCTAATACCTTAGTGCCCTTCCTCTTGGGTTTATTTACGAAAATATCTAAAGGAAAAAAAAAGAAATTTTGATTTAGAGGGGCTGTGTCGTCCTTTCATCGTTGAACCAAATCCAATCTTTTGTGTCTAATTGGAAAAAATGTCACGCTTCACATTGACACAAAGTCACCATATATAAAGTCCTCCTCGCTTCGCTCGGTCGGCCTAACTAGTTGTGTTTTTGTTCTTCCATAATATTTTTATTTCTACTACTCTTCACATACTACCAAGCTAACAACTAAATATATTACTCAAAAAAAAATTAAAAAAAATTTGCATATGCATTCTTTAACGGATATCGGATATTATCCTATAGGATAATGTCTTTTCCGGATCCGTTTCGTTAAGGTAAGAATATCCGATAAGGTATCCGTATCCGATATCCGTTATCCGAAATTTCGGATAATATCCTAACGATTCGGACGGATATCGAATATTCGGTTATCCATTGACAACCCTACTTTTTGGTGCTGTTTTACTAATATAGACCACGTAGCACTTGTAGACTGAGCAGGGACTCATCAGGCATTCATTTCTACTTTTCTAGTTTGCAGGTGACAAGTGAGCTTCCTCGCCGTCGGCGCTTTATATTTTATCGATCACATGGCTCTTCAAAATTGAGTATTTAACCAGGTTAGAAATTTAGTTTATGGCCAAAATCTTTTTGGCTCTGCCTTATAGCCTGCGTACTTTTAATTTTACGGCGTGGCAGCACTATAATTAAATCCACCCAAACTTTGGCAAGAATGTCAGTTACCAGCCACATAAGCCCAAAGTTGGTAATGATGTAGCTCTTTCTGAAAAACTCTTGGCTTTATCATAGTGCTTGCTTTAAGTTACTGCAGAAAAATATATAATCCACGTGAGTGTAACATCACTAGATACAGCAAAACATATTTCCTCACGAAGATCCTTCTCTGGTTGCCGCCAATACCCGACATAGAGTTAAAACTTAAAACCGACAATTGCCCAGTACGTATACGATTAATTTTTTCTCCACGGCCTTGGAAATCTTTGACATTGCAGTCCTGCTCGACGGTCACGGTTTAAACAAATACGAGAAGTTTGATAGACCATCTTTTGATAGTTACAGTACATATGCAGAGTGGTTTGAAGGCGTCCATTATAGTTGATTCGGGTCTTGTATGGCCTTATATAGTTTGCTCTGACATACCCCCTCTCTTTGACTTCCCGAATACATAAATGTGTCCAAAATACGTACATGGACTGAAGATCGCATACAAGGAACACGAGAAAACATGCATAGTCGACTAATTTTGGAACTGAAACCAGAATCGGACCTGTTAGAAACCGACTCAAATGATCAGTCTGGTTCCGGTTTGGGTGGTATCCGACCCTATATTTTGAACCTAGTACAACTAGCCGGCAACGGGACAGATTTCATTTCCGCTTGGTTGCACCTTAAAACCCCACAAGTGCAGTGTGTCGCAGTGTTTTGGGTTCCCTATACGTGATCGGCTACAGGCAAGCTTAGCCTAGAAAATATATGAAACCCTAGCCTAAGTAAAAAGATGCAGAGAATGGCGAAGTTGTTTCAAAGAAACAAGACGATATAGCCGATGAATTTATCGCTTTGGAGATATTGAGTAGATTCTTATAAATCACTCAAGAGATTTGAGCTTAACACGATCCATAACAACAAGAAGTGCTTTTTCTACTTGTTGGTAAGCAGGCCTACAGGCAGAAGAAGCAACGACGGAATGTATTTGTTATTGGCAGAGTAGTTATTTATATAATTTTGTTTCGATTATGGTGTTTTTTTCTCTAGTGCTATTGTTATATACAAGCACAGGAACATTTCTGTCTATGAAACAAGTCAACCCAGTGAGATTGCTGCATATGTAGAAGCCCAGCCTCGGTAAGTAGATTTGTATTTTTCATGAATATGAATAACAGTAGCA
The DNA here is from genome assembly GCA_023531295.1 of Papaver armeniacum. Taxonomy (NCBI): domain Eukaryota; kingdom Viridiplantae; phylum Streptophyta; class Magnoliopsida; order Ranunculales; family Papaveraceae; genus Papaver; species Papaver armeniacum. Next base: position 32,708 of record JAJJWW010003948.1, read on the forward strand.
CAAGAGATCGACCATGATAAAATCAACAATTAAAAAACACGAAGTAAAGAACGTGACTGAGTCGGTAGCAATCCAAGACGATTTCATGATTTTTTTATTTTAACCGGAACTTTAAATTGCTCATTATATTCGTAGAAGAAGCATTGATTTTACCGTTTTGGAGTCGTGATTGTTGAACAGAATTCATGGACAAGGATCGAAAATTCTGTTTAATGTGAATGGGACAATCCTTCCACTTCATAATCTGAGATGTTAAGAGGGTTGACTGCTAGTTGTGCATTCTTGAGATAGTTGGAATAACCTCCGGCTGCATCATATCACTGGTGTGTCAATCTTCTTCTTGTAATATTTGTTGAAGAAAGCTTGAACTGGTTTTTCTTTTTGAAGAGCCGTCGCATCTTGACTGGCCGTTTCTTTTCGACCAACCCGTAAGACAGTTAGTTTACCTTTTTGAACTAGTTTTTGCTTTTGGAAGTCAGGTTTTACTCTATAAATAAACAAGTTTTTTTGTTTTTCTTTAGCACATAAACCCACCACTATAGTTTCTAAAGTCTCTATAATCATAATTAATGGCTTTTTCTATGAGTTCTCAAGTTTGGTTTCTTGTTCTCTTTGCAGTAGTTGCTTTGTCTCTCTTCAGTGGTACGTAATTATCATCCAATCATGAATGCATGGCAACTTATATACAATTATGGTTGATGTATAGCTAATGGATTTCTTGTATTTCTGTTTCACATACATGTAGAATTAATATTGAGTTTGTTACTAGCTATCTAATTATGTGTTGTTGATGATGTATATGTAGAGACGGAGGCGGCCGACAACATACCGCCCAAGATCTTAACGTTTGAGCGTTGCAGAGAAGGAGAAACTTATGTAAGATCAGGTAACCGAAGAGGAACGTTTGCAAAGAACTGCCCTATCACCAAGGAATCGTGCGTAGATAAATGCGCAAAGCTTGGTAAAACTTTGGTGTACTCGGAATGCACATCGATCATCGTAGTTGGGAGTAGGACCGTTTGGACCATAGGTTGCTGTGGATCTCCACCTCCACCGTGTACCTCCATCATCAAAGAGGTTATGTGAAATCATTATCCACCGCAGCATAGTGAATAAAATTTAAGTAAAGCTATCACGTGGTCATTGGCTGTCCGCAGCCAGTGTGATCTTGATGTGACGTCAAGTTATGTTGGCGTTGTTTAAACAGTAAAAATAAGCTGCGTATACTTTACTTTGTTGTTTATTTCGTGTTTTTCTATGTATTTGTATTTGTATAATAAATTGCTAGATGATCTACGAGGGTACGTAGACTCAATAACTAGCTAGTCATGTTGTGCCTTCCATTGAAGTAATATATTTATTTATTTATCTATTGAAAAGGATAGTATTCAAAGAAGTTACACAAAAGAGGGTTACCTAAGGTTTGGACAGAAAAATATTGTTGCATCTAAGATGGTCAATATCAGTACCGGGCAACATCCTCTATAACCATCAATTCTAGATTTGGGAGGCCGATTAGACATGTAGCGACAGGGTTTAGACAGAAAATTATATCTAAAATATCAAAGCTTTCGCATACTCTTCCCATGAAAAAGTTGTTGCAAATTAAGATGCTTATCCGGCTGTATCAAAATGCAAAATTTTACTGCAGCAATAATTTCAGAAGAGAGGATGATTTTATTAGTTAAAAGGATAATTTCCAAGGTAGTTTATTGTATTCTACCATTACATATCGCATCTTATTATATATCTCGTACTTAATGTGGTTTCAGGGACGAGCTGCTGGAGGTGTGCCTTTGGGACAGCATTCCATACAAATAAGTGTCTCCATAGGAACATCACAGACAATATATTTGCAGCACAGCTTGCAGTACTTCTTGATTAGTTTTACGCAGTCTGTTCACATTATGCAACATGCAAAACCATATTTTAGTAACCCAAGAATAACGTAGCTAGAGCTAGGAACCATAGAGAGTATATGCTCAAAAAGTCTTTACCTTTGGGCTCATCATTGGTTTGATTACTCAATGATGGTTTGGTTATTGTGGGAATTATATAAATACCCTCTTTTTTGACGGGCTTCAAAATTACCCTTATGAAGCAACAAATATATCCCTCTCCATCCAAAGCCCATCAGGGGTCCATTAAGAACTTTGAGAGATTACAAAATTACCCTTTCTATATAATTAATGTTTCATAAACCAAACTACAATTTTCTCAACGGGAAAAAAAAAACGCGAGAGAGGCAGAGCTGTTGGTCAGCTGAAGAAAAAAAATATTTCAAAATCAACAACATAATCAATTCTTCTTCTATTACTGAATCTATTTTCATCAAGATAGTAATCAACAACAGAATCAGTCGTTTCTGAAATTGTTTCTTCATCAACAACAAAATTGATTTTATCAGATCTGAAACTGTTTCTTCATCAACAACAGAATCAACAAAATTTTCTCAATCTTTAAAACAAATTGGTAATGTTGATTCGTGATTGAAGATGAGTTGTGATTTATTTTATATTTGCATGTTTGATTTGTAGTATCTCAATCTTTTTTTGATTTGATTTTATTTGTATTTTTTGTTCTGAGAGATCGAAATTTTGGAAACTCGATTTCTTTAGTGTTTTGATTCTCTTTGGATTGATTGGAATTCGATATCGTTATTCATATCTAAAAAGGTATTCTTCAATCTCCAATCTCCGGTTTTTGATTTTTTGAATTTCTGCTGTTTTGAGTTTTAGATCGGTTCATAATTCAATGTATTTTGAATGAACTATTTTGTTTTGGTTTTGAATTATTCTGGAGTATTTCATATTGTTGATCACTTAGTAGCAGAATTTTTTTGGATAATACTGATTGTTTGAGTATACTTGTTGAGAATTAGTAGTAGAATTTCATAATGTTGATTAATTTTGGTATAATTTTGTAGTTAGAAGTTAGTGTAATCAATTAGAAGTTACAAGTTTGTGTTTATATACTCAGTTTAAATATCTAACATTCGACATTGTATATATCTTTCACGAGGGGGCACAGCCCCCGAGTGATGTGCGACGTAATCTGAATTTGTATCTTAGGTTAGTTTATGCTTTTTCTTATGGTTGCAGTGAATTTTTTGACATGGAGCATGTATGTGGTATGTTCATGTTGCAAATTCACATTTGCACTGATTGCATACTAATGCGGTGCAAAGTAACACATATGATGTTGTTTATTTGTATTAAAATACTTGTTGTTGACATAGAATTTTCAATGTTGACACTGAAAAATTGTACAACATTCTGATTATTTGTATCAACATTGGTTGTTTATTCAGGTTTGTTGGATCAACTTTCATTGTTGATGCATATAACCTGGATAAATTTCTGATTGTTGTTTTTTGATAGTTGTTTTATTGGATCAACATTGGTTGTTGATGCAATAACCTGGAGAATTTTTGGTTGTTGATAGATGTTTTATTGTTGATAGCTGTTTTATTGGATCAACATTGGTTGTTGACATAGAATTTTCAATGTTGACACTGAAAAATTTGTACAATATTCTGATTATTTGTATCAACATTTGTTGTTGATTCAGGTTTGTTGGATCAACTTACATTGTTGATGCAATAACCTGGACAATTTGCTGATTATGGTTGTTGATATCTGTTTTTATTGGATCAACATTGGTTGTTGATATCTGTTTTGTTGATCTCTTATGATTGTTGCAGGCCAAAGATGGCTGTTGCGGAGTTCACTTTATCCAATTTGACTGTATCGCATGCTGTTTCGGAGTCAACCACTGTCAGCGAGATGATTAGTTTGGTGAAACAACACTGGACTTATGTCCCTGGAGACCTCATACTTTTTGGTTATAGCATAGATGGAATTTCACATGTTATTAATCACAATTTGGAGTTGAGGTTTTTCATTCACTACTGCATCTCCAAAGGGATTGATGTGTTGAAGTTTAACATCCAGTTTAAGATTTGTGTTGATTCTGTCCCTCCTTCTTCTTCTGTTTTTTTTTCCGTCTTCGTCATCATCAAGTTGTGTTTCAAACAACAATGTGGCTATTGTAGAAGATTTGACGGATGATTCATCTTTGGTCAAAAGGGTCCCCAAGAAGTTAGATGCTTGGGCAAACATCTTAACTGGAGTAGGGCAGGTTTTTGAAAGTAAAATTCAATGTCGTGATGGTGTTAAGAAGTATGAATATCATAGTGGTTACAAACTTGAAGTACGTAAGAGTGACAAGAAACGTTACACTGTCCGGTGTATTAACAAGGAAAATGAATCTTGTAGATGGAGGTTTCATGCGTCTCTCGTTGCCAATACTAAAGGTGTGTTTCAGTGCAAGACGTTTAACGGAGATCATGCATGTGATTTAGCTTCTTCTAATCCAGCAAAGGTCAGGATGACGAAGTCTTTTCTGAAGGATATCTTAATTGATGAATTTCGATCATCAAAGAAGAAGAAGACTGCAGCTGATGTTAAAGATCTGCTCCATCTGGAGTATGGTATTGATCTCTCGTATAGTCAGGCATACCATGGTTTATAGTTCACTAAAGATTCTCTTTGGGGTGATGACATCAAGTCCTATTCAGACTTTTTTTGGTATAAAGACTCAATTGAACGTTATAATCCTGGAAGCGTCGTCAACTTTGAGTATGATGGTGAAACGAAGCAGTTCCAGAGTTTTTTTGTTGCTTTCGAAGCTTCCATTACTGGTTTCAATAATTCGTCGTCCGATGTTATTTATTGATTGCACTTTTCTCACTTTGGGAAGTTTAAGGGGGTCTTATGGTTGCTTGCGGGAAAACTGGTAACCAAGGTATGTTTTTAAATCTTTTTTTTTTTTAAGTATTAAGTGTTTCAACTTTACTTGTTAAATCACATGATATAGTCTTATATGTCCCTGGATTTCAGTTCTATGGATCAAGTAACTTTGTTGAATCACATGATATAATCATTGTTGTTTTGATCCTATAATTATTGTTGTTGATCCCTTATTTTCAAATGTTGATACCATAATTGTTGTTTGTTGATCCCATAATTGCAGTTGTTGATCCCTTTTTTTTTATCAACTTTTTTGTTGTTCCATACTTGCGCTTGTTCATCACATAACTTTTGTTCTTAATCCCATAATTCCCACTAATTCTTGTTGTTGATCCCATAAATTTTGTTGTTTGATCCATTATTTCAAATGTTTTCCCATAATTGCGATTTGTTGATCACATAAATTCTCGCGCTTAATCCCATAATTCTTGTTGTTGATCACATAATCGTTGTTGTTGATCCCATAATTTTGTTGTTCACCCAATAACTTGTTCATGGATTTCAGTTTTTGTGTGTTACTTTTTGAATCTTTGTTTTTTTTTGGTATTTTCTAGAGATCTATCCATATGCTTTTGGTATTGTACCTTGCGAAAATTGTGAGAGTTGGGAATGGTTCTTAACCAACCTGAAGAGTATTATTAGGGAAGACCGTCCATTGACCATCATATCAGACCGTGGAGATGGCCTTTTGAAGCATGTCCCCATTATCTTCCCAAAGGCTTACCATTCTTACTGTTTATACCACATGAAAGGTAATATTAGGTTCCAAAGGGTAAGAGCAGCAAACCGCCGTGAAGTTGTTTGAAGAGTGCTACCTTTGCCTTAACAAAGGAGAAGTTTTTTTGCCTCGCCAAGAGTATGAGCAATCTCAAGCTTGATTCAGTGATTGATTGGATGGTAAAGATTCCATTTGAGAACTGGGAAGCTCATGCCTTTCAAGGAGAAAGGTTTGGTGATAATACATCGAACATTGCGGAGAGTTTTAATAGTGTTATCAAGCATGATAAGCGGCTTCCAGCACTTGAGCTTGTTGATTGTATTCGTGCTAAGGTAATGGAGCAGAACTAAAAGAGGTTGGTGGAGTCTGGTAAGTGGAATTCCAGTCTTACTCCCCGGATGCAAGCTAGGCTCAACAAGAGGGTGACCGACTGCCGTTTCTACAAGTTTAGAAGATCAAGTGATAAAGTCTTTGAAATAATTTCTCCTACTGGAAAGCACATGGTCAATTTGGATGCTAGGACTTTCACTTGCAATTGGTGGCAGAAGCACAGTTTCCCTTGCACCCATTCAATGAAATCTATGTTGCAGATTGGGCCAGACGAACCTTATAAGCACATCAGTCCGTATTATACCACCGAATACCATAGAGGTCTTTATGCTCGTCCTATTTATCCTATTCCCGACCATGAGAGGCCTCCTAAAGTTAATGAAAAAGGTTATGTATTGCCTCCCAATGGTGGTCGAGCGTCAATCGGAAGGCCAACTACTTCAAGGTACAGGGGTTCTCGAGAGAAGGTTCGCAAGAAGAGAAAGTGTGGCCAGTGTGGGAGACTTTCCTTCCATAACCGTCGTAGATGTCGCAGAGCTCCTTTGGCTCCTCGTGCACCAGTATTTCGCAGGGAGTCTAATTCTAGGATGATCAACTTTTTGAGGAGAATGTTATTCTGAAGTTTTAGTGCATGATTTACTATTTCTCTGAACTTTCTTTTACCTTTTTATGCTAGTTCTTGAATGATCAACATGGATTTTAGTTATTTTTATGCTTTCCCTATTTTTTCTTGTTGGATTTCCTGTGTTTTTAATGACATACATTCTGTTTTTATTTGTTTATGAATGTTATTGTTGTCAGTTTATGTCAGTTTGCAGGTTTACTGTTTTTTTTACAGGAAACTGTATCAACATATCAATGTTGATGCCAATAGTGGATCAACTTCCATTTGTTGAGGCTTGCTGAAAAGAAAAAATGTACATGGTTACAAGTTAACTACTTTTAGTTGTGTATACCTGCAAGCTTTACTATCTAAACAGTATCAACATGTTAATGTTGATCCATGTCATGGCATCAACTTCCAATGTTGATTCCTCTTACTGCATCAACTTCCATTTGTTGATGCTTACTGAAAAGAAAAAATTTGCATGGTTTTATCAACTTCCATAGTTTATTTCTCTAAAGGAATGTCTAAAAGAAATACTCTGCACTCTAGTTTGTATTCTTTTCCATCTATTGCTTACTATCCAAGGTATCCTCCCTGAACGGAAGGCTTTCAACACTGCCTGTGAGTCCAAACTAAAACAAACATTTAGAAAGTTTCTTCTAACATCCCATTCACCTTCACAGATTAAAGCCATTACCTCTGCAATATGATTGGTAGCACCCCCAAACCTCCAGCAATTGCACAAAGATAACCACCAGTACTACTTCTTCCAACAAAACCAAAACCAGAAATTCCAGGATTTCCTTTGGAAGCTCCATCACAACATAAAAGTACTTGATTATTTGCAGGGAATCTAAAAATGCATTCTTTCACTTCAAAATTAGTTACCTTAACTCCTTTGATACCAAAAGTAGACATGATGCTCATATCATAAGTGGAACCTCTAATTTTACCTTTCATTCTTATATTGCTTTCTTTTGTGAATTGCATTATCCGTTGTTTGAAAGTCTCCTAGCATGGTTGTTCTGCATCATAACAACTTCTATTTCTAGTAAACCAGAGTTCTACTATTACTGTAAAAGCACTTACATACCAAACTTCTCTCACAGCTGAGCTTTTCTTTTGAACACATTTTAATACTTCCATGAAGTTAGAAGGATTCACAAACTTAAACACCCCACCAAATTTAACACCTCCCCCTTTCTTCTTTCTCTTTCCTCCTTTCGTCCTTTTCTTCACTTTATCATCAGTTGTGAATTTATCAGGCGTATTCCTTGACGACCTTGTGTTATACCTACGTGCTTTCCCGGTAGTCTCAGACTGATTCCTTTGGCTCTGCGTCGCTTCAGAATCATCACCGTCTTGGGTGGTGTCTTCATCTCCAGTTGGCCCAGGTATTTCATCTAATTTGTATATCACTTTAAGACCTTCCAATACATTATCATCATCTGGAGTTTCAAAATAACCCTCTTCTGTTTTCTGTGTAGGAGTATATTCCGTTTGTTGAGTCGGAGCATCTTCCATCTTTTCTGGAGGAGTAGGAGTAAATATTCCGGCAGTGATCGCACCGAAGCTTGGGGTAGTACCTGCAGGGAAATAATCTGATTAGATTAAACAGTATCAACATATCATTGTTGACTCATTGTTTTTTGGGATCAACAATTGTTGTTGGTTCTTCTATGGGATCAATTCCATTGTTTACCCCACATTATTGTATCAACTTCTATTGTTGACACTTACAAAAAATAAAAAATTATGCATGGTTTTATCTATATGTACAAAGTTAATTTCATTATCTATAAATGCTAACACTCATTCTCTTCTTTTTAACAAACCAATCATTCATTATTTGTTGATCCATTGCTTTCATGGATCAACTTTCATGTATAACTTAAACATACTTGCATACAATTTTTAGAGTAACTAATATGTCTTTCAAATTTATTAATTTTTCAACTGAGTTAACATAGTACCAGTAGGGACATAATCCGATGTTTCTGGACATATAATGTTAATTGGAGGATTTGAATAAACAATTACATCTCCCACGATCTCCGCTTCCTGCATGTTTGTATTCCTTTCTCCTTCTTTTACTTCATTCTCCTCTTCTATCTGTTGAGCTGAGTTACCAATCTCTACAACCACAGTACTGATCTAAAGATCTTTCTCCTCTTCTAAATGTTGATCTGAGTTACCAATCTCTACTATCACAGTAGCTATTTGAAGATCTTCTTCTTGTTGTCTAATTTTTTTTTCTCTTCCTGCATGGAAGCCCTTCTGGCAGTTTGTCTTCAAAGCATCCGACACCAAAGGGTGTACCTGGAATTTTATTCCACTAGATAACCCTTCTTAAAGCTTTTTTCCAAATCAGTTTCACCTGCATCTGAAACTGACAGTGCCTGTTGACTTGATTCTTGTTCTTCTTCTATATTCAAGTCAGCTTCATTTTCCTTTTCAGATGGCTGCTCAAGCATAGCATTGGCTTCTCTTATGAATTCCTCTTGAGTACTCTCTGATCTTGCTCTCTTGAGATGATTCTCCTTTTCATTCCATAGCTTCACTTCATTAGCAATATCCTCAAGTTTCTCTTCTTCTCCAGGCTGCAACTGAATCCTGTGCTTGTTGTTGTTAATGATTTTCTTCATGAATATTATGTTGCTCATCAATGCCTTTGCTTGGCCCTTCCTATGATAAGTTATTTCCTGCTTTTCAAACTCAAGAAACATGTTTTGTTCTTGATTCTCATTCCATTGCCTCGTACTTCCAACTCTCGTGCTGGTGCCGAAAGATCAATCAAATACATCTCTTCATCTGTCACCGGATCAACAAAATCTTCATGAACCTGCAAATCAACATAAAGATATAGTTAGCAAAATATTTTTTTTGACAATAATATTTTTCTCTCACTTTTTACCCATAATATATATCTTTCACGAGGGGGCACAGCCCCCGAGTGAACGTATATGATTTTTGCAGCAATATATAACTGGAGTACATTTCAGATATGATGTCAACTTCCATTGTTGACACAAACAAAATGTGGTACATTTAATTTATCGTTTAAACATTGGTTGTTGACTCCATACAATTGTATCAACTTATATTGTTCATACACAAAATATGTTGTTGATTCCATTCATTGGGATCAACTTCCATTGTTGACACAAACAAAATGTGGTACATTTAATTTACCGTGTAAACATTGGTTGTTGACTCCATATAATTGTATCAACTTCTATTGTTGATACACAAAATATTTTGTTGATTTCATTTATTGGGATCAACTTCCATTGTTGACACAAACAAAATGTGGTACATTTAAGTTACTGTGTAAACATTGGTTGTTGACTCCATACAATTGTATCAACTTCTATTGTTGATACACAAAATCTGTAATACATTTTAGATGGCAATAACCATAAAATCACAATTGTTCAGTATTCATTTATTACATAAAATCACACATAATATCAGATGGCAACTCAGTATTCATTTATTTCAGATGGCAACTCAGTATCACACATAAAATCACACTTGTTTTCCTAATCCTAATCTGAACCAGCTCTAATTTAAATACATAGATACAATAAATGTGCATAATCAATCTTTTTCTCTAGTAGATTTCAGTTATTCTCTAATCAGTATACATACAAATGTACCAAGTTCAATTTGTTGATACACAAACTTTTTTTGTTGACTCCCTAAACTGGTATCAACTTCGTTTTGTTGACAACTTGGCATGATAAAAACTGAAATCTATTTGAAATATAATTTGAGTAAATGAATATTTTTACCTTATGAGTGAACCAAGTCATGTTTATTCTATTATCAACTTTATCTCCAAATTCTTTTACCAGTTCTTTGCACATTGCATGTTGGCTCCATCTCAGGAATCTTGGAGTTGAGCTTTCAAAATTTGACCTCTTTGCAATGAATTTTTCTGTATGTTGCAGAACCAATACTGCATACAGAGAATCAATGAGGTTAGTTTTGACATACAGTATGCATTTTACTATGTTCAAAAATAAACATTATATTAAATGAACTTCTTTTTTTACCGGCAGTAGAGTTGTGCAGCCAGGAACACTTCCTTTCTTTCCTTTCTGCTTTCCAATGTATTTAAGAAGATAGTTTACTATGTGATCTGGCCATGAGACTTTGTCCATGTTTAAAATATGAGGAAGCCATTGCTTTGCTAATCCTGTTGCACCAGCATCCGTGAAGAAAACAACTGTGCACAGCCACATAGCAAAAAGTCTCACAAAATGTTGTGGGTCAGACTCATTGTTAGCTGCATCTTTTAGTTTGCGCTCAATTTGACTTTCGTTATTTTATCACCGATATCTTCACCCTCCACGGTCCGAACTTGTTCTTTAACCATGTAGTGACTACATGATCATTCTTTTTATTCAAACAACTTCTTCAACTCTTCACTCTCGATGACCCTTCTTATCTTAAACATGATGGCAAAATCTCTTGGTTCTAGTGAGCACTCACAAGCAGTTTTATTTTTTCCGAACTTGAACTTGTTTGTTTCTTTATCGAACGCTCTAATAAGTAGCTGTATTGCAAAGACGATTTTCGTTAACCACTTATCAGTCGTTATATTGATCATGTCTGCTGTGTAGAATGGGCTGATGAAGTCCCAAAACGGACATTCCTTTAGTGCTTTCCCATTGATTGTCTTCTTCCCATTATCGGAATCTCCTACTTCAAACAGTTTGTATAGAAATTTACCCATATCAACCAACGGCATCAGACATGATTTGAATTTGGTTTCGTTCTTTCTTGATCTACCTGCATACATGTAACTCATTCATTTATTTTTATATTTAATATAGAATGAACTTAATTATATTGCAGCATACAACTGAAATAAAAAATAATGTATAATTCATTTAGTTTTACCTTTTAGTTCTTCCTTCGTTTCGCCATCTGCGGCTACTTTTTTTCTTCTTCGATTCTCACTACGATTCTACTTCTTCATCCTCTGAATCTTCTTCTTCAACTATCACCTTTTTCTTTCCTTTACGTACTGGTTCTTGTTCATTTTTCTTCTTCTTCTTTGTCGTTGCTTCCTGTTCTTTTTCATTCTTATTCTTGGTCTCCCTCTTTATTTTTGTTGCTCTAACTTTTTGACTCTCTTGCTGCGATTCGTCTTCTTCTGAATCTTCTTCTGGTTCTTATTTTTGTGCTTTCTTCTTTTTTGATCCAGTTTTTGTTCTTCAAGTAATAACTTCTTATTCACCCTCTTCCTTTTTGGGTCTACATTTTTATCAATCTGTTGTGAATCATCTTCTTCTATACCCTTCGGATTTAGCCTTGGTGATTTTCTCATTTCTTTCATCTATTTCAAACAGCATTAATGTAGTCTGCCATCTTATTCATTCAATAATCGCAACAATAATAAGTTGAATGATTAGTAAAAGGGATCAACATTTGTTTGTTTATCCTATCTAATTGCACCAACTCTTGTTGTTGACAACAATTTACGTGTATAACTCATGTTGTTGATACCCTATTGTTGATTATATTTTTATGTGATCAACTACTGTTGTTGATGGTATCAACTCCTGTTGTTGATTATGTTTTATGTTATCAAATACTGTTGTTGATCTATATAACATGAGTATTAAAACCAAAACCTAAACTGAACTAGCATTATATCTCTAGTTTCAAGAATTCAACAAGTAATAAGTTCATGGCTTATTTATTAGTTATAGTGAAAGAACTTATACAAAGAAGGGAGTGTCATGTCCACCAATAAAAAAGGTCACAAATACACTTCTAAGTAATAAAAAACAAACACATCTACACACAATTTTACGTGATCAACTCCTATTATTTCACCTCATCTAAAGTATCAACAACTGAAACATCGACTCATATTCTTATTCCTATGAAGTTCACAGAACCAACATCAACTGAAATTGGAATTTAGGGTATCAACTCTAATTGTTGATATCATACATAGAACAAAGTATTTTAGGGTATCAACTCTAATTGTTGACCTCATCTTTTAGCATCAACAACAACTGAAACTGTGACTAATGACCCTGTCATCAACATTAGGTCAGCATCAACTGTTATGTTTTGTCATCCACATTCAAAGAACTACAGAGCATGAAAAACAAAATGTACAGAAGAAAATCAAAATCGACAGAAAAAATGAAAATTATGTCATTAACGGCACAAGATGCTCATCGATTCTGAATCAAAACGATGTATATACAATGAATCAGATAAAAGATAAAGAATAATTATACATGCATCGATTTTTGATGAATCTGATTTCAAAATCAAATTCCTAAATAGTTAAATCAATACTAAAATCTTCAATGATAACAGTAAATAGAAGATGAAATTCGTATTTACCTTTTGAATCTTTTGATTGAATCTTCAACTTCACTAAACCCTAGTTTTCTATCATTCTTCACTGTTTTTTTTTTTTTTTTGATTTTTCTTCAAAACAAAATATGATTAAATGAAATCGGTAACTCAGTATTATATATATATATCGACGGTTTCTTTTCAGTTACGGTGATGATTCAGTTTTTGGTTTTTTTCAGTTTTGTTTTTTCAATTTTCAAATTCTGTTTCTGTTCTTGAGCAGCAGTGAGAAAAAGAAGCAGGAGAGAGAAAGAGATCGTGCAAAATGAAAGAAACAGCTACATCAATAAATCTCTTGTAACGTTAAAATCGTGATATTTATTTAGGGGCATTATAGTAATCTACTTGTCCGTGTTTTTGAGGGGAGGGTATTATTATTTTGGGGGAGGGTATTTATGTTGAGCCTCTATAATAGGGGAATTTAATTAATGAACCCTTGGTTATTACTTGGTGATGAGTAGGAGGATGGTGATAGACGACGACCCGTTGCTTCAGTCTCCCTCATCCAGTATGAACCAGAAACCATCACCAGCATAAATAAAATGCAGAATTCAATTCTTGTTCCGAAAGAAAACTCCATTAGTTAAACTAAATTCTTAACCAGAGTTGCACAAGCTATGAATCACTTCTTGAACCGGCGCCCTTTCTTATGGCGCGCATAAAAGGATTTACTCGAACAAATTTGTACTCTTTTGCATGTGCATGTTATCCATGAGTAACATATTCTCTGAATTCTGATCCAATATTTACTATTTCTACTTTTTGTGTGCTGTTTTACTAATATGGCACTTGTAGACTGAGCGGACTCTCGTCAGGTATATTCATTTCTACTTTTTTAGGTTTACAAGTGACAAGTGAGCTTCGCTGGCACCAAATTTTTATCGATAAAAAATAGGGAAAAAAACGGTTTAGTCCAAAAATGCATCAAAAAGTACTAATTAGTCCATCCCGAATTAACTAGGTACAATTTAGTCCAAAAGTTATTTAAAATATAGAAAATACACATATAACCTTCTTGATTTACAATTTAATCCAAATATTTACAGTTTAGTCTAAAATGACTCGGGATGATGTCAGCAATTTTAAATAATAAAAATATATTTAAAAACATTTATCTTTTGAATCGTTGGCCCAAAATTCACAAACTTTATATATTTGGACAACTCTTTCCGAGAGCTACAAAAAGAGTACCCATATGACTATATAATTCTCATTTTTTAAAAATCTGAGTTTACATTGGTGACACATCTACAAAAATCCAGAAAATCCGAAGACAAAACAAGGTGCACCAGTTTTTACAGCGCATATACAACTTGAATCGTGCATCTAAGCACCAGTAACGCTATCCATATTCAATAAACATAACATGGAAACTCAAATGGATTTGAACCATCAACCTCCGCAAACCTTGTGATAGGCTTGGGCGCTCTACCATTTTGAGCTTATGAGTCTTTGAGATAAACAATAAAAAGAATCGACATGCGCACAATAACAAATAACATGTATACCCATGTGTACAAGTCCATATCCAAGGATATTATCGACCAACATGTGGACAACTATATATGTGCACATAAACAATTACCAAGAACAATTATAGTATACAATAATTTACATAGGATTTTGCTGGATATCATATGAAACAAAAGTAAAATAAGGTTTGTACCAATAATAAAGATGTTTTATCTCAAAATAAACTTTTTGCAGGCATTGTCCAACCCCCTGAATCTAATAATCTACTACTTCAGGAACTCACGATTCTAACAAAGTTATTACTTGGAGAAATACGTCTTGTTGCTTGTACGTACTATTCAAATAGTATTATGCATGACTAATAATTAATTTAGAAAGACATACATGCCACTATGTATAAATCTGACATAAATATGTGGTTTGTCCTTCTTGTGACATGAGGGATACTTTAGGTGCACAACTGTCAAACAGAGTACACGTGACATTTCATAAGTTTTTCTAGGAATTACCATGGTGTACAACTATGTACACACCTACAAAAATCAACTGAAAGTCGGAATGAATTTACTAACCAAATGAAGAAGTTCTTTTGCTTTAAAATCAACTGATATAATCTATCGCTTACAGTCCTTTAAGCAATAATATATCACAGCACCTCGTCTAAACCCTGCAAAATCATTATAACAATAAATATTAGGCATACATAAAGGACCACGATGACTATAAATATGCTCCGATTCATAGTATGATGCAGTTTTAGCAACTCATTACTATAAATATCGGGCACACGTAAAGGGCCACAATGACTCACAACATTCTTATAAAAGCTTAACCATGATGACCAAGAATCAACCAAAATCAATATGCTGCAAATTATTTGAGCATTAATGAGAGAAGCTAACCTGTCATAAGATTGCTTTACAAGAAAGAGACTAAATTGCAATCTTGTGACTGGGAAATTACCTTCCATGTGTGTGGACATCGAATAGGAAATAAGATTGCTTTACCTTCCTGTCATAAGATTGCTTTACAACGCACTGCATATAGCTGGTGTACAAACATATACACCTCGTATAACAAGCACAAAAAAACGGTGCACTTTTATGTACATGACGTGAAAATACACATGCATATACACTTGTATATAACTGGTGTACTTGAAAATACACCAGTCAATTCCTACTATTAAGATTAAGCATAACTTTGACGTGAAAGAACAACAAGCAATCAGGTGATTAAGGGATGTCATGCCATGTTTATTTATACATGTAACATTTTTAGTAGTGTGGGAAGTCCTCCATAGACTTTTGACAACCATTTCAGTATCATCTTGCAATCAGAGTTCAAGCAGCTTCAACATTTGGGATGGACTGTTTTGTTTTCTGATGATGCCGAAGGCCTGATGACAACCACACTGGCATTTTCCTTCTTAAGAAGCTCCGTTACTTCAAATCTTATCCATGGTCTGATTTTCACATGTATCTTATGCTGTAAAATATCATGTCAAAAAGGTAAAATGATGCAATTAAGTTATGGCTGGAGTATGGCAACCCCGGTAAGCATCATTAGTTGTTAATAAAGAATACTACTGATGAAAGTATAACAACTATGTATACATTAACAATAAAAAACTGTACAAATATGTACACATTGACAAATAATATGTGTAAGATCATGTACACATTAATATTCAGCATGTGTTCAACTATGTACACATATGTAATACGCATCGACTGTTTCTAGTTTGAGTAAAACATTTCAATACGAAACCATAACCAAAGAACTAAAGCATTTTCAAAATTCTTACTTTAGTTTAATTTCCCTGTATTTAGTCTCTTCTCAAATTGTATACTAGAAATAACTTTTCATTTCCTATTGTTGTCATTTGTGAAACTCGTGTTTTTTATTTATTTATTTAATCAAGATGAGAATTAACTTTAAACTTCACAAGTGCCTCAGTAAGATGTGACCAATAATCATTACAAATTAAACTTAACAGATAAACTATATACATAGATAGGAAAGACATACCATGTGAGCATTCAAATCCTGAAAAGCATCTTGCAAGCTTTTATCCATACTTTCCCAAGTCTGTTGTTCTTTCCTCAAAATTGCAAGCTTTTATTAGTACTTTCCCAAGCTTTTATCAGTACTTTATCAAGTCTCTTGTACTTTCCCAAGTCTCTTGTTCTTTCCTCAAAATTCCAAATACTCCAGTCATTTTCAATCCGCTCGAACTTTCCACGGATCAAAAATCTCTCGGAACTCAATACTTCCCATGATCTAGCTCTCCAAGCTTCCCAAAATTTATTTAAAAATGTATTATGATCTGATTTTGATCCTCTCAAAACAAGAGTAATCACCATTGATCTCGAACCTTTTTCTTCATCCATAAAGAAGCATGAAGATAAAAAATTCTTGATGTGTAAAACTATGTATACATCAACAATAAATAGGTGTACAACTATGTACACATTAACAATAAACATGTGTATAATTATGTACACATTAATAATCAGCATGTGTACAACTATGTACACTTGTATTACAGGTGCACTACTTGTGTATTATTTTAGAGAACCACTTATTTATACATAATCACAAAGACCCAAACTCCAAACCCAGATTACGAACTATGATAAAAATGGAATTTATCAAACTAAAACACAAGTTGTAAATGCTTAAATATGTATTGATATGTACATGCAAACATAATGTATTAAAATTTCCATGCATCCACTAAGCACCTGAATTGCATAGCCATTCCATCCACATATCCTAATAAAATATATTCTTTCATTGTGAACTTGGCCTTTTAGCACCATAAGCTAATATCATTGCGAAGAAATCAACTGCCACAGGTTAATTAATTCTATAAACCAACATCATTGTAGGAAAACTAAAATAAAATCGATGAAACCAACAACATATTTAGCCAAAAATAAACACACATTTCCCAAAATTATGCTTCCATTCATCATTGTACACCAGTTTGTATGCCCTTGTTGTTTACGCAAGCATAAGCATAAGTTCGGATTTAATACTTTAAATATTAAGGTACTTTGTTTTCATTGAGTCTTAACTAAAGAACAAAAGTAGTTCAGCTAAAAAAAAAAAAAGGCGTCTTTATTTTTGCAATGCTTAGAAATTAGTTAATGTTGTGATGCTAAAAGTAGATAAGCACAATAATTTGAAACATTACACATGATCGACTTGATGTTAAAAGGATATTCAAACTGCTTGATTGGGGTAATCGGTGAAATCAAAATAATTTATCAAATAATAGGATGTAATCATATGTACACAATCTAATGTGAAAGTGGTTGATGAAAAAATCTATATTATCAAGAAGTGTACCAAGTCATCTATATACCATAAACCAAAAAGGTAAAACATTTCAAGTGAATAACATTGGACAAGATGTAATTGAATACACTATCTACAATTAGGAATTATAGACAGTACATGGTTAAAGCATGTAATTTCATGAAAATATATATCCTACATGGTAATAATATTTTAATTAACTCATCTTTCCTCCATTCCGAATGGAAACAGTATCCTAAGATCAACCACAATATCACTTTTTTTACATCTCAGTTCATCTTTGTCCCTCAAGTAAAAATGATAATTACGATAAGATTAGATGAAAAATTAACATATACGCAAAAATGAATTTTCAACTATCTTTATGTAATTAAATCTAAATCAAAAATTGGGCCTTAATTTCGTCATCTGCATAACTAAAATTCAGCTAATTTAGATGGACCATGAATCAAAAGAAAAGTAATAGCATCTTACCATTTTAAGAACTAGGATGCAAAAATCCAACGCAAATTTAAAAAAAATCCCTCCAAAATGTTATAATCCTTAACAACAGCATATCTTCAATAATTTATGTGAAATCAATTGATCTCGGCTAGATTCTAAATACTTCATTGATCCCAAAACTGAAAAAACTACCCCTAAATCATATATATAACAACATAAAATTGTAAAAACAATTTGGTGAATCAAGTAACAAAGTAAATTGAAAAGGTTCAAGCGAAACAAGATGAACCTAATACTATCGCCTTCAACAACAATAGATGGAAGCTTTGTTCGAATAGGAAATGAAGAAGTAAAAACCGAACCACGGATAAACATTTGAGCTGTGGGCAGTTTTGTCATGAAAAAAAGATGTTTCGGACTAAATCGTTTACAAATGGACTAAATCGTTTAAGATTTGGTATATTTGGATCTTCTTGTACCAGACTTGAGAGGGCAGGACTAAACTGTCTAAAGCCCAACAAGTTTGGGATTAAATGTTAATTTCTACTAAAAAATACTGTACAAGGGACATCCCCGATGACTGGCCCAATTTCCTCACGTTTTTTCAAGACGTAACACCTTTTGATCACGTTTTGATAAAGAGATCTGTGACAAGGGTTAAGGCTAAGTCCTATGGGCTAGATTGGACTGCTAGATTGGCCAAAAAGTGTTGCAAATCATGAAAAAAAAGTGTGAGAAAAAGTTAACACTCAACTGCTACTTCTCTCTCCAAGCATTTCTTTCGCAGTCGCACTATCGGCGAGATTGAAACGCCGAATAGTGCGGCACTCAAAAAGTAGTCCAAACGCTGAACCATTCGGCGCTAGTTAAATGTTTTTGGTTAAAAGAGAAAGTGAGAGAGAGAGGGAGGGAGAAAGAGGGACGTGTGAGAGAGAGAGGGGGAGAGAGATAGAGGGAGAAAGAGAGAGAAAGTGACGTGTGAGAGAGAGAGAGGGGGAGAGAGAGAGAAAGGGACGTGTGAAAGAAGGAGAGAGAAGAAAAAGAGGGAGGAAAAAAAGGAAAGAGAAGGAAAAAAAGAGAGAGAAATGCCGAATGGTTAGGCGTTTCGCTGCTAGATTGACCTTCCCATAGGGGTTAGGAGGTTGCCCTATCTGACGTGGATGGCCAATCTAGCAGCTAGATATATAGCCCATAGGACTAAGCCTAACGAGAAACAGCCTTTCTGTTCGATAGAAACAATGAGGTTGGCAATGGTAAAGGTTCCGTGGCTCTAATAAAAAATAGAAAGGTCAAAATTCCACTTAACACCGTAAAAAAATCGGCGAATATTAAAAATCGTGATAAAAAATAATAAACAGTAATTGCAAACACCATGGTGCTCATTTTGTACGGTATCAAAGAAAAACAACTATATGGTATCGAAATTTTCCAATTTTTAAGAGTTAGCTGAGCCACAAATGTTGGATGTTCATGTTCATGCAGTACATCACACATTCGTTAAACCACGGCTCATCGAAATTCAGTTTTTTTTTTTTTTCTTTTTTTTTTTCAGTAAAAAAATTGGTGCCTAAAAATTTCGAGCTCAAATCTGGTGTCATCGTCCACTGACTTTACCACTGTAAATAGTGATATCGGCTCAAAATTGAAAATTTAACTAGGCTAAAAATTCAGTTTTTGGGTCCGCCGTCTAGCCTGTATGATTATAATTTTCCATAGCAACAATGTAATTACATATTTGAAGATCCTTCTCTAGTTGCCACCAACAGTCGACATAGAGTTAAAACTTTAAACCAACACTTGCCAACTAAGTACGTATTGTATGTATGGTAAAAATACTTCTACCTCAAACACGAATCTGATTTGATTAATTGATGATCGAACCGTTGTTTTTTTTCTCCAATTGAACAGTGTTATGGGGGGTACCTGCAAAAAACCCTTTGATGCCTAAGTTAGACAGAGTTTTTCACATGAGTTTTTGTGGAGAAAATTTCTTACCTCTAGGGTTGTGAACCCCAAGTATTTATATGTTGCAAATCAGGATCTTACCCTCATTTCGAGGTAAGCATGAATTGCATTAACTGGCCCTTGCATGCCTCCTGTCATGAATTGCATTGGCGGGTCCTTGCATGCCTCCTGTCATGAATTGCATTGACTGGCCCTTGCATGCCTCCTAGATGTTTCCAGAAACTTTCTATGGCCATGGAATTAACCAAGCCAAATAGTGCAAAGGGTTGGCCCAAACAATTAGGTGTTCTCATGCCAAGTCCAAAGAGAGAAGTGTGCATAAGCCCACAGTAGGGCATAAATATCCGCAAGGCAAATCAGAAAGGGGTGGAAAATCCAGTGAGCCATGGCTTGGCTCGTCCAGTGACTCAGTCGGCTGAGTTGACTCGGCTCGGCTAGTAGGGGTGGAAATATCCGGCAGTTCAATCTAGGTGGGGTGTAAACATCCAAGGACTACAGAATTATGTTACTCCGAGAAACACACGATGAATTGCTCCTGCTGCCGGACAGAAATCAGTCCAGCCGCCAGATATCACTGACGTCTGACAATGTCGCCGCCGCCGGCAAACCGCTGCTACTGGCCCCTGAGAAGATGATGATGACGTCATGGGCGGAACAATCTAACAGTGTTATTGACTTGACGAAATATTCCTCATATGACGGAATATGCTGACGACATTACTGTCAATGAGGGATTATTCCTCTCTGTGACGGAATATGCTGACTATTCAGCCACGTCATCTGCTGACTGTACTACATGCTGATGTGGCTATAACCCGCTGACGTGGCAAACTGAATGACGCCACTCTGCTGACGTGTCATGATCCTGTTGACGTGGCACTTTGAAGAGGAGCCTTGCTGACGTGTCATGACCATGGTTGGCCATTATTGCTGATTTGGCACTCAGTGCTGACGTGGCAGTCGACGGGGCATTGGTGATGGGTCTCCTTACTTGCTTGATTTGAATCTATGCACATGGGCTCCTATGTAAGGTGTTTGTAAGGCCTAGTTAGCTATATTTCGCTTATAAAGGAACCATTTTTTAGGGACCATGGTTTTTTTGGGTGGACCATGGTCTTATTAGGCCACCTATCCTACAATGTTAAGGGATGTCCTAAAATCATGAGATTACTAATTTGGCCCTTACCCTAATTAAAATTAACCCTAATCTAATAACCGACCCTAATTAATAACTATCCCTGATTAAAATTAACCCTAACTTAATCTAAAACAGAAACAAAAGAATCTAAACCTAGCCGCACAAAAAAATCAATTCTCCTCTTCTTCTCTTCATAAAATTTTCATCGTCGATTAATCAATCGAGTATAAGAATGGTTCATCGAAAGAAAACCAACCGACTCCCAGGAAAAGGTCCCTCATTAGGACATCTAGCAAATCAGCCAAGTGATTTTGAGATTCATAAAGAAGTGGAACAACCAAGTGAAACCATAATCCAATATAATAGGCACAGTAAGAAGCCTGATTCTGCCATGGGACCGATTCGCATGTATTTTCCAACAAACCCATACTTTTAATTTGATTTTGATTCGTTTAATTGAATAGAAATCATCAAAATATGGTTCATATGGAAGTTACAGTGCCATGTTCGGTTACAACGCGTTTCACAAAAACCCTAGTTTCTTAACTTAACTTCCTAAAAGGAAGAAGAACACGAAGAACAGTTCGGTTCCATAGAATTTAAAATTAGGTTACCAAACTGAGAGTTCGGTTTGTTCACAAGAATTTTGAAAACTATTTTGTAACCGAACTCTACCCATATTAAAAAAAAAAAAAAAAAAAAAAAATCCAATGTAACCGAATTGTGCTATTTTTCCCACTATGTTGAGTTTTCATTTAACCGAACTTTTACAACTCTGTTCGGTTGGTTCGCAAAAAAATTTGAAACTGTCAAGTAACCGAACTCTACCCATATTACAAAAAATAAAAAATCCAATGTAACCGAACTGTGCTATTTTTCCCACTATGTTGAGTTGTCAATTAACCGAACTTTTCCAACTCTATTAGGTTGGTTCGCAAATTTTTTTAAGACTATCTAGTAACCGAACTCTACCCATATTACAACCTTGGCTAATTGCATACACGTGGAGTTCGGTTACATGATAATTTTATCGGGATAACCGAACTCAGCGTTTTGTTTGTAAAGCAAGTTGACAACTAACCGAACTTTACGTATACTAAGTCAAATTTTATTGTACGTAAGTTCGGTTAGATAGTTGGTTGGTATGAAGTTTGCGAACCAACCGAACTTTATACACTAATGTGAAATCTTATTTTACGTAAGTTCGGTTAGCTATTGGTTGCGAACTAACCGAACTTATAGACCCTAAAGTTCGGTTACATTCAGGCCAAACCGAACGTAACACTGTAATCCTATTTACAAAGTTCGGTAACATGTCCATTAACCGAACTTCCAAAAACCTCCATTATTGGAGAGTTCGGCAACCCACGTGTTTAGAAAAAGTAACCGAACTACACTTTCAGACGAGTTCGGTTACATGTTCTTCACACAAGGTAACCGAACAAGCCCAAATCTACATAACAAATTCACATTTTTTTTAAAATTTGAACCAATTCAACCAACATTATCTAAGTTTAGAGCATACGGGTACCCAAATAGTCTTCCTCCATTTGTGGTTGGTAAAATCCATCGTTTTCATCTTGAGATTGGCTTTGGGGAAGAATACATTCACCATTTAAGAAATAATTCATATCCGGATCATTGTGAAGATTGACATATACTCTAGGAGATGAAGATTCAGTGAACCAAAAAAAAAAATCCATGTTTTTCTTCTTCAACTTCTCTAACTTTACACTCTCAATAATTCTACTTCTTTTTTAAAAATCTGATTTTTTAATCTCAAATCTTTATTCAAAATCATTTCAATAATCACACTAACTAATCATTACCCCAAAATAATCAGAGGGTAATTTAGGTATTATAATAAATATCTAGATAAGGGGTGACCTAGATTTACGTTTAATATCTTACCCAAAATAAAAGAATGGTCCCCCCAAAAAAAGGCTGGTCCCCAAAAAATGGTTCTTATAAATGAAGAATGTTTAGGCCCACTGAACCATGCTTAGCTAACAAGAAGAGCATCATAGGCCTAAGTAAGCCCATTTTTTGGTGTAAATGTAATAGGGTACAAACATCGCCCCCTCTTAATCCATGACTCGTTATGGGTTAAGAAGTTCGGGTTCCCCAATTCTACTGGCAACTGAATTTGCATCATTCTGGAGCGTTGCATAACTCGTCCCCAAATGCGTTGTTCGGAGTGTTATGCTACTCGCCCCCCAGGAATGTAATGATTGCGTTGGAGTGTTATATATCTCGCCCCCAAATGGCTGAGGTGATATATAACTCGCCCCCAGTATGTAGTGGTGTCATGCTGCTCAATGCTCGCGCAAGGGTGCACTTCCCTGCTACATTTTGCTCGCGCATGGAATGAGAAGTGAGTTTTTCTACTATCTTGAATTCGCGCAGGGGGCCAATCTTACTATTCAAGATGCACGAAGAGTTGAGACGTGTACATTTTCACATGCCTGGACAGGTGAAAATGTTCGCCACATTTGTTGATGTCCAATATGATGGGGGTACATTTGGAACAGGATAAAAATGCTCGAACTGTGCATTTTCCCTATTTGCAAGGTGTTGGAGATGTTGTTGACAGCAGGCTCAGTGCCAGGATTCTCTTCAGCGGGTATTCTGAGTAGACTACGATATGCCTCCCTTGGAAATAAGGTTTGAGGCAACGAGATGCATGCCACAGTGCAAGTGCTATCTTCTCAATTTTCTTGTACTGTGTTTCCGCCCCCGTAAAAGATTTGTTGACGAAGTAAACAGGCTTTTCATGTGGATCTGTAACAAACATCACTGCACTTATAGCGTTCTCCGTTGCAGCCAGATAAACTCCGATAGGTTGTCCAGTTTTTGGACTCACCAAAACTAGGGGCTTTGACAAATATTGTTTGATCTCATCGAAAGCTTTTTCGCACTCATCCGTTCAACCAAGAGTCACTGTTTTTTTCAAAACATCAAAGAATGATTTGAATCTATTCGACGAGTATGAAATGAAACGATTTAAAGCTGCTAATCGTCCTGCTAGCTTTTGGACCTCCTTTTTCGTTCTTGGGGATGGCATCTCTCTGATGGCTCTGATTTTCTCCGGATTCTCCTCGATTCCTCTGTGCGTCATCAAGTATCCAAGGAACTTTCCCGAGGATAGCCCGAACGAACATTTTGCTGGATTGAGCTTCATTCGATATTGCCTCAAGATATCAAACGTCTTCTGCAGATCAAGAAAATACGACTCCTTTTGCTCAGATTTCACTACCATATCGTCGATATATACTTTCATCGTCTTACCAATCAGATCCTTGAACATATGGTCTACCAAATGCTGGTAGCTCGCCCATGCGTTCTTTAGCCCAAACGGTATTACAGTAAAGCAGTAAACTCCTCTGTCAGTCAAAAACGCAGTATGCTCTTGATCTTCCTCGAACAAAGGTATTTGGTTATACCCCGAAAAACAGTTCATGAATAACAGTCTCTTCCTGCCACTCGAGGTTGCATCCACCAAATCTCTTATCCATGAGTAGCGAAAGTACGGATCACTCAGACATGCTTTATTCAAATCGGTAAAATCGATACAAACACGAATTTTACCATTCTTCTTTGGAACGGGTACGACATTAGACAGCCAGCGAGGATACTGCACTGGTCGAATAAAGCCTGCTTCCAATAGCTTTTCGACTTCTGCAGTAACTCCATCTTTTTTGCTTTGCGCCATATTCCTGATTTTCTGACGAACTGGATGGAACTTCTCATTGATATTTAGCCTGTGGCAGTCTACATTCGGATCTATCTCAGGCATCTCAGCAAAAATCCATGCGAAAACGTCGGCGTCTGCCCTTAGCAATGTGATCAAACCATCACATTCGTGTGCAGGAAGATCTGCCCCTACGAACGTTGTTTTGTGATTCTCATCTCCAATCTGGACCCCGATCAGTTTCTCAACTGTTGGGGGTTCAGCTGCGTCCTCTCCCATATATGATTCTGGAGGGATAGGATTTTGTAATTGTTATTTCTGCTCGACTTGCATGATTTGGTTCCCGCTAACTTCTGACTTCTTGTACTCATCCATGGCACTCTCGTGACACTTGTGGGTGGCCAACTGGTCGCTTCTAACTTTCACGACTCCTTCAGGGGTAATAAACTTCAGACATTGATGATATGAGAATGTGACTGCACCGATCTCATGCAGCCAGTCTCGTCCTAAAATCGCATTGTATGGAGCTTGACAATCAAGCAACAAGAAATTTCCTAAAACGGACTTGTCAGCCATTGTTATAGGTATCTTCACTTTTCCAATCGCTTTTGTAACTTCGCTACTGAAACTGATAATTGGATTTTCATCCTATTCGATCAAGTCGTGTGGGAGATTCATAGAGGAATAGGCTCCTGAAAACAGCACGCTCACTGAGCTTCTTGTATCCACTAGAATCGGGTGTACACGAAACATGCCAATCCAAGCAGTTATAACGATTGCATCATTGTGGGGAGCATATACACCCATCATGTCTGCTTCAGAGAACTCGATCTTTGTGCATCCAAGCTCCCGAATTTCTTCTCCATTTCCACTGACAAAATCGACGTGATTTGTCACGTACCATTCCTTTAACTTCCTGAGATTTCTCCTGGTCTCATCTTATGATGCCCGTCTGGTCATTGAATGGATCCTGGCGTGACTGACATTAATCACATGTGTTGTGCCAAATTGACCCTAAACCTTCCCAAAATCCTTTTTCACGTACTCTTGTAGCTTTCCAGCGTCTATCATTCGCTGGACTTCGATATGCAAAAAGCGGAAATTCTCAGTCTTGTAACCATGTTCTTTATGATAATTGCAGTATTTGCTCTTATCACGTTTATCACGCGTCTCCACTGGCAAAGGCCGGAGGGGGCTCAGATCCTTGCTTATTTTCTCATACAACTCTGTAAGTTGTATGTTCAACGGTGTCAGCTTCATATAATGATATTTTTGATATCCAGTTTCCATTCGTTCCCCTTGATTTTTCTCTCGAACTTCACCTCGATCGTTATGTTGTCCACTCGAACGGTTCTTTGACTTGTCTTTCCTCCAATCATTTGGATGATTTGATGATTTGTTAACATCTCTTGTCTCTCGATCTTTGGAGTCATCCTCAACTCGAGCGTATTCTTCTGCTCGATCACACAGTTCTTCCAAATTAAAGTATTTGGTGGTCTCTTGACCAAGGATCCGTACACACCTCTTTGATCATGTTGGTATGCCTGTTTGTAGGCCGCAATGGCGACTTGATCATTGGCACCATCCACTTCGGACAACTCTTGCTTGAAGCGTCGAGTAAACTGTCTGATGCTTTCCTCCTTCCGAATTCCGATATGGAACAATGGGTGGCGTCCCTTCCGATCACATCTGTTGTATTTGTAGTGAGAGCAGAACTTGTCAACCATCTTATGGTAAGTCCCGATCGAATGTGACGGGAGCTGATTGTACCATGTTATTGCTCCACCGGTCAGTGACTGCGGAAACATCTTGCACATCAACTCATCGATGTACTGCCACAGAGTCATGGCAGTTTCATAGTGTAAAACATGCTGATCTGGATCATCTGTTTTCTAATCGAATTCTAGCAGCTTGGGAACTTGAAAATTCATTGGCAGCCGGAATTCTCTGATGTTCAGTTTGAAAGGAGCTCCTGCCGCTCGATGCAACCTGTCTATCCTTTCCTCCCTGGAGCGCTTTTTCGACATTACTTTCTCGATCATCTTGCAAAGGCGAGCATCTATAATTATGCTCACGTCGCCACCAGAGGTACTGTGTTCCTGCTCGTAGTCCTTTTCCTCTGTAATATCAACCTTAGATCTCATTCTTTTCCTTTGGGGTCCAGTGGGCCCTCTTTTAGATCTGCCTTGCTCCGAACGAGCATAGTAATCGTGTGAATATTCTCTCTCATCGTGTCGATATCGAACCTCATCTTCAAGCTCATCTTCATTATTCCTGAGACGTTTTGAACGGGTGGTAGTTCTGGTCGTACTCTGCTGAGTTGTACCTGGTCGGGTTCATGCTCGCCGAGGTCGTACACTCCTTCGTTTAGGCAGATCTCCAGTGACCAACAGATTTTTCTTTGGTCTATCAAGATCGATCACTTTTCTATTTCAGTCCGCATCTCGAAGGCTAACTCGACTTCCAAGACGCTCTCATACAGAACGAACCTTCTGGTTGTTCAGATTAACAGTCCTCGGTTGAGACTGGTTCTCACGTTCTAATCTCAGGAGAGCGTTCACTTTCTCCACCTCGTTCAGTTGAAGGCGCAATAGTTCCTCCTCCGTACTAAGAGTTGCAGTTTGTCCATCTCGCACGTCATGTCGATCGTTATTCCTCTTTGATGGGCTACCGAATACATGCCCTTTGTCTTCTCGAACTCGTGAGTTTTCTCCATTAGGTATGGAGTCCACATCCATTCCTTCGTCTTCGATCATCTGTCTTTTTTCGCTCCTCCGATTATTCAAATCTGGGGTTCTGTCATGAAGACGATATCGATCCTAATCACAATATATGGTTCCGCCACAAACACGATCTCGATCCTGACCACGATTTGTGGTTCTGTCACGAACACGATCTCGATGATCACCACGATTTATGGTTCTGTCACGAACACGATCTCGATCCTGACTGTTTCCAGTGGGTACTGTCGGTGCTGACTGAACCTCAATCTCGTGCCTTTCAGCTTCGTGTCTCCTGTGCTGTCGAGGATTGCTAGCAGAATCGACCCTTCGCGCAGTTTGTTTGACTACTGCCATAGTTCGATTTGGGAAAACACGATTATCTTTTCTCGAAACCCTTGGTCAGCGCCAATGTTTGTATGGTAAAAATACTTCTACCTCAAACACGAATCTGATTTGATTAATTGATGATCGAACCGTTGCTTTTTTCTCCAATTGAACAGTGTTATGGGAGGTACCTGCAAAAAACCCTCGATGCTTAAGTTAGACAGAGTTTGTCACATGAGTTTTTGTGGAGAAAAATGCTTACCTTCTAGGGTTGTGAACCCCAAGTATTTATATGTTTCAAATCATGATCTTACCCTCATTTCGAGGTAAGCATAAATTGTATTAACTGGCCCTCATTTCGAGGTAAGCATGAATTGTATTAACTGGCCCAAGTATTTATATGTCATGAATTGCATTGACTGGCCCTTGTATGCCTCATGTCATGAATTGCATTGACTGGCCCTTGCATGCCTCCTGTCATGAATTGCATTGACTGGCCCTTGCATGCCTCCTAGATGTTTCCAGAAACTTTCTCTGTGGCAATGGAATTAACCAAGAAAAATTGTGCAAAGGGTTGGCCCAAACAATTAGGTGTTCTCATGCCAAGCCCAAAGAGAGAAGTGTGCATAAGCCCTCAATGGGGCATAAATATCCGCAAGGCAAATCAGAAAGGGGTGGAAAATCCAGTGAGCCATGGCTTGGCTCGTCCAGCGACTCAGTTGGCTGAGTTAACTCGGCTCGGCTCGGCTCGTAGGGATGGAAATATCCTACAGTTCAATCTGGGTGGGGTGTAAACATCCAAGGACTATAGAATTATGTTATTCCGAGAAACACAAGATAAATTGCTCCTGCTTCCGGACAGAAATCAGTCCATCCGCCGGATATCACGGCCATCTAACGTTGTCGCCGCTGCCGCCGGGCAAAGCCGTCGTGTAAGGCCGCCGGACTTGGCCGCCGGCAAACCGTTGCTACTGTCGCCTGAGAAGATGATGATGACGTCATCCTGACGTCATGGACGGAACAATCTAACGGTATTATTGACTTGACGAAATATGCTAACGACGTTACTGTCAGTGACGGAATATGTTGACTATTCAGCCATGTCACCTGCTGACTGTACTATATGCTGACATGGCAAACTGAATGAAGCCACTCCGCTGACGTGGCACCTTTTTGCTGACGTGACACGACCCTGCTGACGTGACACTTTGAAGAGACACCTTGCTGACGTGTCACTTATTGGTTGGCCATTATTGTTGATGTGGCACTTAGTGCTGACGTGGCAGTCGACGTGCCATTGGTGATGGGCTCCTATGTAAGGTGTTTGTGAGGCCTAGTTAGCTATACTTGGCTTATAAAGGAAGAATGTTTAGGCCCATTGAACCATGCTTAACTAACAAGAAGAACATCTTAGGCCTAAGTAAGCCCATTTTTTGGTGTAAATGTAATAGGTACAAACACGTATATACCGTTAATTTCAAAAAATAAATTACCACAGCCTTGGTGTTCCTTGACATTCCAGTCTTGTTCATTGAATAACAATTTGGATTGGTCACCGGTTAAACGAATACGAGAATTTTCACGGATCATTTTTTGACCATCTTAGGTACGTATGCAGTGTGGTTTGAAGGCATCCATTGTAGCTGATTCAGGGCCTTATATGGACTGAAGATTGCATACAAGGAATACAAAAAAAAATGCTCTACGAATTTCGGAACCGAAACCAGAATCGGAACTGTTAAAAACCGACTCAAATGATGAACCTCGTATAACTAGACAACAACTGGACAGTTTTCATTTCCGCTTGATTGCACCTTAAAACCTCACAAGTGCAGTGTGTAGCAGTGTTTTGTGTTCCCTGTGTGCGATCGGCAACATGCAAGCTTAGGCTTTCCACAAGCTGTGGCTGCCTACGTCTCTTTACTTACATATGTATTGAGCAACTCAGTATACTTATATATATGAAATTTATTCAGAATAATGTTGGTTGCAAAATCCCAGGTATTTTGTAAATTTTATTGATCGCCCACCTGCATTATTCACTAATGCATGGCTGCTTGCTGCGTGTTTTCCCTACGCTACGTTCTCAGATGAACTTTTAATATTGACATGATATGACAACTAATGTTTGTTCTCAACTGAGCAGCATGAGTTTCCCGAAGTGTCGGGATTAAGATGTGCATGAATGTACTCAATCAGAGGCACGCAAGCTGCGCTGCTCTCTTAGATGAAAATTAGTGATTTTGCATCAACGCATACAAAATTCACCAAAATGGATTCATTTTCTGTCTACTCGCAAAATTCAAAATTTTAACCTAATTTTATCAATTTACAAAAGTTAGGTTTTTTACGGCCTGCGCAATAACTTGATCCCTATTGGTCGAGACTAAACCTAGGCAAACTAGGAAAATGGTCCATCATGGAACTAGTAGTAGCAGAATCCTACTAAAAGTTGGAAACAAGAAATAAAGGGGAAACTACGGCAAGTGAAGGCATCAACAAAAGGGGCGCAGCCGCGCCACTTGGCCGGACGGTTTACCCTAGCTGGCGCCTCCCATGCCCGACCGGCCATGCCTTATCATGCTGTCGGCCCCTCTTTCCCACTAGACAATCAAATCGCTCCAAACCTGTACTTTTAATTAAAGGTGGAAGTTTGCTGGACGACGCGATTAATTTCTTAAGAATTTAAATCTAGATTTTCCATATCAGTCTTAAAACGATCACGGTCGTACGACTTGGCCCGCAAATTTTATCAAGCTTAGCCTTCTCCTGGCGCGACCAAATGAACTCCAAGATGTTCACTGACTGACCTTTTATTATTCCAGCCAATCGGAACTCTTCTAGCTTGCAGGTAGCATCCATGAACGCTAACAAGTAGGCTAGTCACATGGCTGAAAAAGGTGTTTAACGAGTTAAGACTGGCCATGGCAGTCTTAAATCCATCATGGCCATCCAACTTAGCCAGCCTAATTGGATTGCTTAGATTTGTATTTTTCTGACGGAGAAGTACTTACTGGTACTATTTTACTAATATACGTACACCACTCTATGGCACTTGTATACTGAGCAGACTCGTCAGGCATTCATTTCTACCTTCCTAGGTTTATAAGTGACAAGTGACAAAACTAAAGTAAACTTCAAATTTCTACCTTCCTAGGTTTATAAGTGACAAGAGACAAAACTAAAGTGAACTTCAAAAAGATTATCGACATTATCCACCAACAACTAGCCGACATAGAGTTCAGACTTAAAACTCACAATCGCCTGCCCTTATCTATTTGATTTTTCCATAAAATTTACTACTGCCTTTCAGCAATCCCTGGCATTGCACTCCTGCTCAAGGAATAATTTAGATTGGTCCATGTTGGCTGTTTTTTTTTAAGCAAATCAATATATATATCATAGATGAGACCGCATCCACCAGTCGACTAGACAGTTGTGAACACAAAAGTAACGATGACACCATCATGTCCATAAACAATTTTCGCAATATAAGTAAAATCATAGGATTGATTGAAATACATATATAACAGTGTATAACAGTTATATGGGAGACTCTGAGCCTTCGGGATCGTCCTCGTCTCACATCATAGAAGAGTCTATGAAAAGTTAAACGTTGCATGATGCACAAACTAAAAGATGATAGATGTTGAATGTAAATAAGACGATGATTTACGTGGTTCAACACTAAGGCCTACATCCACGGGGGTTCGGTTTTCACTATGTATTATATGGTGTTACAATGGTAGTCCAATGATTCTAAGTAGGGAACGATGATAGGAGGAAAGTAGATAAAACTCATACTTACACTTACACTTTCTCTCTCTTGAACTATAGTTCTCTCTCTCTAAAATTGGTCGACCCCTTTTATCTTAGTAGGTTGGGCTATTTATAGCTTCTTGTGTAGGTCCCCTTCTTCGAGTACAGCTGTCTTTATCGTCTTTCTTACTGCGTCTTCCCGATGATGCCTTCGTTCCGACCCAGCGTCCTCTAACGGTATTATGCGGAAACGAAGATACACCTTCTTCTTATCCATGATATCTTTGACACGTACCCTATGTCTAGGGTATTTAATGCGGGTGGTTGGGGAAGTCCGCACGTGTCAGTCGGCTATCTAATGCCCCTGTCACATCCCTGTCGGCCAGACTCATCCCAGCCCTTGACCTTGGATCTTCCTTGGGATGGAGTAAAGTAAATATCTTGGTGTTCTATGGTACTTCGCGGTAGCTTGCCCTTGTGGTGCCCCTTGATCCTTCGTCGTTGGATTGATTTGATGATGAATAGGTGTAGATAACAGATGTCGCTTAAGTGTTGGGATGTGGCATCATGTCTCAATGTCTAAGGATTGTGTGCCTTCCACGTGTGGCTAATCTAACACGTGGCAGATGATGAATCATGTGTATACAATTTGCCCCTTTTCTTCAAGTTTGAAGTTGGTCAAAGTTTGAAGAAAACTGTCTTCACAGTCTCCTCCCCTTCTCGCAATAACTCCCGCTAGAATTTAGGGCACGTTTCCCACTTCTTACATTTATTTTTTCTCGTTTTTCGAGGCGGTTTCATTAATGGCAGTTATAAATAGATGAGAGAATCAAGACATATTAACTCTTTATTCTTTTTCTTTCATTCCTTATTCTCTTCTTTGTCTTCTCTCTTTGTGAGATTCATTTTTTTATCTTGTTCTTAACTTCTGCTGCTACTGATCTCTCCAGTTACCACTTTTACCTAATCCTGACAAGATCTTCAGAGTTATACTGCTGTCGTTGTTCATCAGGTGCTTATTGACTATCTCCGTTCATCCATAGCGCTTTAAATTCAGGTATGGTGTTCTTCCTGTTTTTTGGTTTTAATTGATTTTCCTTTTTCTGCTGCTGTATCAGGGTTTTGTGATGAAGAACACGATATACGAAAGTATATATACTTGACCCTGTTCTTTATCACAAAACCTATGGCTTCTTTGTTGATCGTCGGAACCTGTTTTTTATGGCCATGACTGAATTATGGTTCTTAGTTTTCGTGGAAATAATTTATGTGGTCTTTTCTCAATGTTTTGATGATATTCCTGATGAACTGTGAAAGTAATTTTGCCTTATGATCTTCATCCTCTCCCCTATTTGATCTTCGTTTACTTCTATGCGCCTTGCAGACATGGATGATCGTCATCGGGCTTCTTATAAAACTCCACCATCGAGTCCTTACAGATCTCCTCCACCTAGGAGTCCTGATATGTCTTCGCCGAAGGGTGGACCGTCCAGACCTTCGCAGCCATACCCTCGTACTCATAAGACTCCGTCTTCGTCTGGTCCCAGGGTTTCATCTCAGAAGAAGGGGGATTCGCCGAAGGGTTCTCAATACGTAGTTAATCGTCCTTTGGCAAATTCTTGTTCCCAGCGTGCTGAACCGCTGAACATGCACCATCCTTCTTCCCAACGTGTTGAAACGCTTGTGCAACCTCTTTGTTATGTTTCCCCGGTTACGATGCCTCCTCAGAAGTATAAGGTTTCACAGACCGCTGCTCTGACGAAAGATTTTTATTCTAAAGGTGCTATGCCGAAGGTAGATTTGTCGAGGAACCTTTCGACCAAGAGAAAAGATTCGGAAATTATTTCTCCGAAGAAGTCATCGTCGGGTAAAGCCGCACCTTCTGAAGCTGCCCCAGTTATTCGAAGTGTTCTGGTTTCGAAGAAAAAAAATAAGGTCACTTACAGCCATGTTGATCTTGAAGTTTTTAAGGCGAAGCACGGTCTTGAAACTTTTGATGTCAAATTTTACGATAAAGGGGACAATCTCACTTATGATATGATCGTGAAATACAAATACGATGACTTCCATTTGCTGACGATTGTAGGGACCTTCAAAGCTGGCTTGATGTTGCCTCTGTATAAGTCGGGGGACTCTTTTTACTATGATGCTTTGGCTAATCGTAAAGGTTCTACTTCTCATACTCACTGTCGTTCGGTGGTACAACTGAGTGGCAATTATCTTTGGATGCTGAAAGAGTGATATCTTCGGAGTAAAGGCGAGACGATGATGACGTGCTATGTTCCCAACCCTGCTGAGAAAGATTGTTATACTCCTGAAAATTTCAATGCTTCTTTCGTAGACTATGTTAATGGTAGGAATCGTAAGCCATGGAGCGTAGGTCTTCGTACGATTATAGCTTCTCAAGGTGAGATTCGTCTTTTAAGTGAAGTGAGTGACTCGAAGCTTCGTTATGTCCCTGGTACCGAAGGGACTCCTTTTCAAAATCTTTTCCCCAAGAAAGAACGACTCAAGCGTGATCATGATTATGAGTGGCATGCCACCGTTATTGAGGTCATCGGTCCTTGGGCCTATGGTTGGGTGCCTGGTCCACATGGGTGGCGTCCTGTTGCTGGTAACCAGCCTCGTGATAGTGCCCAATCCCGTTATGGTGACTTCTGCCCTTGGAAACTAAATTTCGCTGGCATGAACTTTGAGTACGATGTTGATGTTGTTGATGCTGATGAAGAGGAGAGTTTTGATGGGGTTCCTCCTTCGAAGAGCACTACCACCGTCAAGGTATGATTCCCTTACTTATAACATTGTGTTATTTTATGTATGTTTTCCCCTGGAATCAGAAGTTGACCAAGTGTTTGTTTCAGGCTACGAAGAACAAGAGGATCGGTCCCGTTCAGTCCTCTACTGCTGGTGAAGAAGAGACGGAAATTCCTGAGGTTAATAGTCCGGTGAATGATGAAGAGAATTTCGATGAGGATGTTACCGATGATGAGGAATGTACTAATACTTCTCCTCCCGGTCACGAAGGTGGTGGAAATGTTGGTGCTAAGGAAGGCGAAGAGAACCTCATCTTTGAGGCTCAAGTGAACGATCCTCCTACTGAGTCCATTCACGTTCAAGGGAATGAAGATGTTGATCTTTAAGCCACAAACCTCAACCAAGAGTTCTCTTTTGGTAGGATTTATTCCACTAAGGGTCTGATAGACACCGATGCTGCTTTGGGGATGGCTGCCGACTTCTCTCTGGTTTCTCTAAACGATGAATGGGATGTTGTTGGCAAATGTGATGGTGAGAAGTTGGCAGAAGGAGAAGAAAGTTCAGATAAAGAGGATGTTGAAGCTCGTAATGCTAAAGATGCCGAAGCCAAGAAAACCTATGGTGGTCAAATGACCGATGCTAGTGACGGGGTTGCCGCTGGTGGACAGGGGACCGCCGCTGGTAATGAGACTACCATTGGTGGTTAGGGGACCGCTGCTGGTGATGAGACCACCGTTGGTGCCTCTTCTAGGGGGCTTCGAGGAGGCGGTGATGCACGAAGGGGATGACGCGACCTTTGAATGGTTGATGAAGAAGGGTCTCATGTGCGTGCCTAACCCTGCTCCTATAGTTCCTTGCGAGAAGAGTTCTTATGCCTTCACTCGCCAAAGAATGCAGCTGTCGTCCCGTGATGATGTTGCAGAAATCTGGGAGAAGGATTTGGGGGCTACTTCGGCTAGTATGTTGGTCGATCCTCCTTCTTCCATTGCTGACATTATGGCCATAGATGATGGGTATCAGTATGGTTTCCCTCAGCAGCGTATTATCGAGGTAAGTCATCATGAAATTCCCCTAAGTTCAGTGGTGTAAAGTATTGTTATTGATCATCTTTATTTGGTTGTTTAATAATATAGATGGTGAGGAGCGAGCACTGCAACCATACTTTGTTCCAGTTCTTTAAGGCGAAGGCCCTCAAGCTAGAGGAAAAGCTTCGTCATAGAGAAGAAGAATTGACTTCTGCTGAAGAGTGCCTTGCAGCTAAGGATAAGGAAATCTTTGAACTGAAGGATAAGTTGAAGGGGAAGCAGCAACTTGGGGCTACGGAGGCGGAACTTCGTGAGAAGGTGGCTTCTCTTCAGGCTGACTTGGAGAAGGCTCTGACCGAAGCTGGTACAACATCTAAAGGTTCATTTCTCCTTCCTTTTCTCCTTCTTCGTCTTTTTGTTGTTCGTTCTGAATTAAACGGCCCTGTATTCAGCGGGTGATGTCAGAGTATTGATATGGCTTCGGGACGAGAGGAAGCGTCAAGCTTCTAGAATTAGAGAGTTAGTCTCAAAGATCATAAAAGAGGCCTATAAGTGGAATGGTCGTGCCGATCAACATAAAATTATGTTGGTGGATGTACGCAAGCAGAGGGATTATCTGATATTTCTATGAAATTCTACTTCCGAAGCTCGTACTTAATACGAGGCTGCTATGAAGTGGACCCGTCAATCCCTTCTTGAAGCCAGAAATGAGGTTTCTCGTCTAGAATCGAAGATAGAGGATTTAGAAGTAGAGCTTTGTCAAGCTCGATCGTCCAATGATTCTGATGTGCGAGAATATTTACACCGGTTGGTTTGAGAAAGAGATGATGTTAGAGCCGAAGCTCATGATCTTAGTAAGGCTTTGAATGCTTCTCGTTTCGACGTTGCTCGCTTTGTTGACTCGGAGAAATACCTTGAAGTTAATATGTATAGACTTACAAAAGGGATTGAAGAGATGACTAATGAGGTTAATTGTCTGCAGCATGTTGATTCTATGAAGCAGGTAGAGTTGGATGAGTGTAAATTTGAACTCGAGAATCTTCGACTTGACTATAAGAAAATTTCCGATGAGTACGATTTTCTTGACGACGCTCGAGACGCTGTAGTTAATGAATATGAAATAGATTCGGCTAATGTCTAAGGTATATTTTTCGGGCTTGAAGTCTTCTTTATATCATCTTCGACAAAGTCATCAACAATGTCTTCCCCCACATCATCATCAGCGATGTCCTCCCCTACATCGTCTTCACGATGTGTAGCGAGGGATTGTTGTGGAGTGATCGAGGGATCACATACTCTTGTTATTTTGATGGCTTTAACGCTTTCGTCTTTTAACATAGATGATATGTATGCTAGAGCATCAGCATGCCAGAGGTCTCTTCTACATAAATGCCGGAACTTGATGCTAGGTATTTGGGATGCTAAGGTCTGGACCAAGGCCATATACGCTGAAAGGATATCGTCGTAGACATCGTATTCCATTCCTATTTGTCGAATGACCAGTTGCGAATCCCGTCGTTCTTGGAACACAGTTTTGCAACAATTATAATAGTTACAAAAACCCGTTTTTAATCATTTTCTCCCATTTTTCATTATTTGTAACCACTTTTGAGCGTAAATGAAATCAATTTTTGAGTGTGTTTCCAACATGATGATGGGCTAATTTTCTCACAACCAATGAGGAAGCTATTTACGCATGAATAATTGGTAACTATTTTATTTTCTCTAATTTATAATTAATAATTCACTCAATCACTGCTTTTGCAGAGTATTTAATTGTTTGCATAATTTTCTTCATTAGTTGTGATTCAATTAGATAGGTTATGCTTTGTATTAAGATAATCTATGCTTAGGGGATACAATTAATTTTTGAGAATTTGCCTGATTATTTGTGAATTAAGAAACAAGGGATTTAAAAGGGAAAACAGCTTGAGGAGTCTTCTGTCGCGAGAAAACA
Source organism: Papaver armeniacum (assembly GCA_023531295.1). Taxonomy (NCBI): domain Eukaryota; kingdom Viridiplantae; phylum Streptophyta; class Magnoliopsida; order Ranunculales; family Papaveraceae; genus Papaver; species Papaver armeniacum. Next base: position 70,144 of record JAJJWW010003948.1, read on the forward strand.
GCTTGAGGAGGTAAAACAGGGAAGAAAATATTCCCGAGAATATTTTTATCAATGCCGTGTAATGGAGATATATTTGAAGTTATTGCGTGATATTCTTGTACCTATTGAGTATAAATTGGAGGATGGGATAGCATAGAAGGGATACGTAGAGATTGGGAGAGTTTAGAGAAACCACAGAGCAATAAAAATCAAGTTGGAGAATTCTGATGTTGCTGCTGCCATTGAAGAACACGAAGAACTTTAGACCCAAAAAGACAGTCGTTTATCAACAGTGTTAACGACACTGGGGCGAGGGTCGTATAGCGAAAGTGACAGTGACGCTATATTTGTATCGTTCTTGGAACACAGTTTTGCAACAATTATAATAGTTACAAAAACCCGGTTTTAATCATTTTCTCCCATTTTTCATCATTTGTAACCACTTTTGAGCGTAAATGAAATCAATTTTTGAGTGTGTTTCCAACATGATGATGGGCTAATTCTCTCACAACCAAGGCAACGAGGAAGCTATTTACGCATGAATAATTGGTAACTATTTTATTTTCTCTAATTTATAATTAATAATTCACTCAATCACTGCTTTTGCAGAGTATTTAATTGTTTGCATAATTTTCTTCATTAGTTGTGATTCAATTAGATAAGTTATGCTTTGTATTAAGATAATCTATGCTTAGGGGATACAATTAATTTTTGAGAATTTGCCTGATTATTTGTGAATTAAGAAACAAGGGATTTAAAAGATAATTAGAGTTTTGGGTTATTTACCGTTATTCATTCATGTGTAATAGTGGAATCAGTTTCTTGGTCATTCCTAATATCTTGAAATCAAATTTTTGAGTTACGTTTTATTTGTTTTTAAGTTTTATAAGTCTAAAATCTTTTGCTTTCACAAGTCTCAACGAACCTTATTACTACAACATTATTAATTCACATCAATCCCCACTTGTAGCAGTTGATGCTGACCACTAGATCAACGTTCCCTATCGCTTGATAGATCTTGTGCCACTTATCGGTATATTCCCTGATCGTTTCCTTGTAAGCAATAGCCAATGAGAAGAGCTTGTCCATTCCGGCGTTGACGGCCTTGTTGTACATGTAAGTTCCCAAACTTCTCAGTGAGCTGGCTGTAGGAATCGATGGAGTTTGGTGGTACGTTATCGAACCATGATAACGCTAATCCTTTTAAACTCGAAGGAAAATATCTACAGAGGACGGCGTCCTTCTGATCCCATCGAGCTAAAATACCATTGTAATACCGAAGATGAGCTGCGAGATCGCTTGATCCATCGTAACACTCGAACGCTGGGACGGAACACTTCTTAGGAATAAGTGCTTTGGCTAAACACGGAGTCAGCGGCGTGGTGTTGGCTTCTTTCATCACTTCCTCTAATCTTCCTCCTCCTTGCCTAGCTCTCAACTGCTTGATTTCAGCCATCATTTCAGCACGAAGGTTTTCCATTGCAATCTGGTGGTCATCTTTGAAAGTGGATCATCCTAACCTTTGGTTCTCGCTGTCAAAATAGTCTGAGTCTTCGGGAACATAATCTGGATCGGATAGCCGGTTTCCTATGGCAACTCTTCGGTTTAACGGTTCGGGATTGTTTGTGGGTGAAAACTGTTTCTGCTGATTTTGGTAAATTCGGGTGTGTGGATGAGAAACGAATCTAAACCCTAAAAAATGTACTGCACGGGAGTACTTTTGATTCGAGATATCAATTTGTACAGTCCTGGCCTAAACCAAGAAATGGTCGTTCCAGGCTTGCTTCGGTCACAAAGTGAAGGAGAAGGGTTGGTCTTAGGGAGGGAAACGAAGAGAGTGTTGAGACCAGAATCGTTGATTCTGATGGTGTAGTTGCTTATGACTTGTATCTGAAAGTAGAACTGGCTAGCAAAATGGAAAGCTACCAGGTGATTTCTAGATATTGTGTTGTTACCGACCAAAACCTGTTGTTTGGTGAAAATATGTGAAGCCTATTTATACAAGTCATATTGAAACGTACCCTGGTCTCGTAGGAAGTGGAAATTATTGAGTGGTGGAAGAATAGAGTAATGTGTAACCGTCAGACGTTATGCTTCCATGATGAGGGAAGTGAATTCGTGTAACCGTCAGTCATTACGCTTCCATGATGAAGGAAATGAATTGTTTACACCATTACTTTTCACCACCACTAATTGTCCTACTTCATGACACTTTCTTGTAACAGCACATTGCACGCCGCATTTGTAAACCACCGAGACCAATACCCTAATGAGTATCCCCAGTTTGTGACATGTTTGATGTCTCGAGTGTTTTCGTGGAAAACGTGTAGCAGGTTGCTATGTGTGGCAAGCCAAAGTCAAGAGACTTTGCCATAGGAAAATAGCATGTGATGTTATAAGGCTTGCCTTGGTCGGCCACCTAAAACTTGCCACAAGTCCGTTAGTTTGGTGGAGAACTTCAATGGCTAAGATTACATCTCATGAGGAAGGGTAGCCATTGATTATGGCCACATCTTTGTTGTGTAACAAAGTAGCGTCATTAGCATAGTGGCGCCTGGCGTAGCCGTGGCGTAGCGGGTTGCCTGGGACTTGCCGCAAGTCCGTGAGTTCAGTGGCGAACTTGGATGGCTGAGATTGCATCTCATGAGGAAGAGTGGTTATCGATTATGTCCGCATCTTGTTGTATAGCGAAGTGGCGTCATTGGCATAATAGCGCCTGGTGGAGCCATGGCATAGCGGCATGCTAGTGGCATGCCAGTGGCGTAGCCATGGCATAACGGCATGCTAGTAGCCGTGGCATAGCGGCATACTAGTATCCGTGGCATGTCGGCATGCTAGTGGCGTTGTGGCATGGCCACGCCAGTGGCGTTGTGGCATGGCCAAAACTAGGATTTGGCTTCGTGGTAAGAATTAGGGCTTGGTGGCGTGGCCAAGGCTAGGATTTGGCGTCGTGGTAAGAATTATGGCTTGGCGGCGTGGCCAAGGCTAGGTTTTGGTGACGTGGTAAGAATTAGGGCTTGGCGGCGTGGCCAAGGCTAGGTTTTGGCGCCGTGGTAAGAATTAGGGCTTGGCGGCGTGGCCAAGGCTAGGTTTTGGCGTCGTGGTAAGAATTAGGGCTTGGCGGCATGGCCAAGGCTAGGTTTTAGCGCCGTGGTAAGAATTAGGGCTTGGCGGCGTGGCCAAGGCTAGGTTTTAGCGTCGTGGTAAGAATTAGGGCTTGGAGGCGTGGCCAAGGCTAGGTTTTGGCGCCGTGGTAAGAATTAGGGCTTGGCGGCGTGGCCAAGGCTAAAGTGGCATGCTACCACGGCAGAGTGGCATGTTGGCATGCCGATCAATATATTGTTGTAGTAAGGCGCGTTTGGCTTGCCAGTTAGTATGGTGGCGCGGCAGGGTGCGTTTTTCCTTTAATGTATGGTGGAAAGTTTGGAGAGACTTGATTGGACAAGGAAAGGGTCCGACCAAACATAAGGCGCGGCTACACTTCTGGTAAAAGTATGGCGGTTTTAGAGCGACCTGATTGGTCGATTAAAAGAGGGCCGACCAAGCATGGGTGTGGCTACACTTCTGGTGAGAGTGTGGCGGCTTTAGAGCGACCTGATTGGTCGATGGGAAGTGGGGCCGGCGAGTATGGGCCCAGCCACAACTTATGTGCGCGTGGCTAATTTGAGGCGACACGACTGGTCGAGATAAATAGGGCCGGTTTTGGAAGGGGCGTGGCCAATGGCAAGTGGCGCCAGTTGGCCTAAGGCATGACCACGCCTCCCTTTGCTGCTACGGCTCCCTGCTTTCTGATTCTGGGCAAGGATTTTCACCTGCTAATCCATGGCGAATTGATTACCTAGTTCGCCTAGGCTTAATTTCGACAAGCAAGGTATGATATACTACGCGAGGCGCAAAAACCATGACTTCTGCAAGTTAGTCAGTGCAATTGATTGAACTCTATGTGCTGACACATAGTTCTTTTTAAGTTCATTGCCAGAGAGCAGCATGCTTTTCTGATTGAATACCTTATGCAAAGACCTTATCCTTGATATTTGGAAATTCGTGCTACTCTGTTGCGAGGGAACACAAATCTTCATGCCATATCAACATTAAGGGTTCAGCCAGAGAACATAGCATAGAAGGAATTCAAAGGAACTTATATTAAGTGAATATAGGTGAGGCGCCGAAATTTACAGAACATCTGGGATGGTTGCTACATTCGCCAGTCTGGATAAATTTCATGTAAGTATATTGAACGGCTCAATAAATATGTCGGTAGAGAGGTTATCACTCACGGCACCGTTTCCTTACAGAGTGACGTCACATGCAAGGTTTTACGATTTCAACCCTAAGCTAAAAACCACCATCAACAGGGATTGTTGATGTTAGCCACCACCATTCTTCGGTCATGATTAGGCGATGGTGCCTTGGAGTTAGCCTGATTGTGTAAGTTTTCTACCTCGGCACTATGAGCGATCCTATCTTTGAACAGTTGGTTTTCTTATGCCATTAGGACCACGACATCTGCATATACCTTCTGGTTCTTCCTTAACTCTTCGAGCATAGCCATCATCTGCACGGAGTGGTTCGATCCCTAGTTCGGAGTCCCTACTTGTGCCTAAAGCATTACCCTCCGGCACGTCTAGGGATTGTGACCTTCATCAACAAGAGAATCACATAAACAATTAGATCAAAGGGAGTTAGGTCAACATGCGTGGTGCAAAACGAAAATGGGAGCTCCATTGGTTGTTGTAATGGATGATTTGCTATCATAAGAGGTTGGTTTGTTGGTAGTGGTTAATTCTGCTCGTTGGTGAGTGTCATTCCATAGAGGGGTTGTTGTGTTATCGATTTTGTCATTCCTTCACGTTGTTCGTTTGCTCGAGTTGTCGCTGCCACTTTGGAGGCACCTGCTTTGGTTGCTGCGTCCTTCAACGCTTCTGCTGCTATTGCGTTAGCATCCAATGGCATCGTGATTTCAACTCCATCTTGTCTCTTATTGGCTACTTTTAGCTTTTCACCCTTTTGTTTGTTGCGTGTCATAACCGGAGTTGTCCTTGGCATTTCTTTTGGCGATGCCTTGGCTTTTCCCACATCTTTTGCTTTTCCATCTTCGATTTGTTTTTCTGCAGAAACAAAACATTATCGAAGAAACAATATCCACATGGTCTTTGTTAGTAAATTTAATCCGAATATAAAGGCATAAAATACAACATTCGTCTAAAAACTTTTGAGGGATCATTTGAAAGAAAGAAAAGACTTGAAAAGGCAGATCCAATAATTATAAACATAGATCTACTCATGGATCTGAAAAATCCTCTAAAGAAAGTACAGATCTATAGGTTTTAAACATGAAAACTTGAAAACGTAGATCTGGCACTTATACGTCAGTAAACACACGGTATAAGTATTTCAAAAATTGATTTTAAAAGTGTATTAGTTTAAATCCGAAGATGATTATAAAAGCGGACATAGAGCCAAAGAGTCTTTGCAATAAAGAACATGGACGTAAAGGAGTTTTTCGAAAAGAAGAAGAAATAACAAGTTGTCCAGAACGCTATTATTTAGAGAATAACGCTGGGAACCAAAAAAAATTAGGTAAAATCACAGGATAAGATGAATCTTTTACAGGGACAAAGTCCATGTTTCTAACGCCAGATTGTGAACACAAAAGTAACGATGACACTATCGTGTCCACAAACAATTTTCGCAATATAAGTAAAATCATAGGATTGATTGAAATACATATATAACAGCGTATAACACTTATATGGGAGAATCTGAGCCTTCGGGATGGTCCTCGTCTCGCATCATAGAAGAGTCTATGAAAAGTTAAACGTTGCATGATGCACAAACTAAAAGATGATAGATGCTGAATGTAAATGAGACGATGATTTACGTGGTTCAGCACTAAGGCCTACATCCACGGGGGTTCGGTTTTCACTACGTATTATATGATGTTACAATGGGTAGTCCAATGACTCTGAGTAGGGAACAACGATAGGAGGAAAGTAGATAAAACTCATACTTACACTTACACTTTCTCTCTCCTGAACTATAGTTCTCTCTCTCTAAAAATTGGTTGACCCCTTTTCTCTTAGTGGGTTGGGGTATTTATAGGCTTCTTCTGTAAGTCCCCTTCTTCGAGTACAGTTGTCCCTATCGTCTTGGTTACTTCGTCTGCCCAATGATGTCTTCGTTCCGACCCAGCGTCCTCCAACGGTATTATGCGGAAACGAAGATAGACCTTCTTCTTCTCCATGAGATCTTTGACACGTACCCTATGTCTAGGGTATTTAATGCGGGTGGTTGGGGCAGTCCACACTCGTCAGTCGGATGTCTGATGCCCTGTCACATCCTTGTCGGCGAGACTCATCCCAGCCCTTGATCTTGGATCTTCCTCGGGATGGAGTAAAGTAAATCTCTTGGTGCTCTATGGTACTTCGCGGTAGCTTGCCCTTGTGGTGCCCCTTGATCCTTCGTCGTTGGATTTATTTGATGATGAATAGGTGTAGATGACAGATGTCGCATAAGTGTTGGGACGTGGCATCATGTCTCGATGTCTAAGGGTTATCATATCTCGATGTCTCGATGCCTTCCACGTGTGGCTGATCTAACACGTGGCAGATGATGAATCATGTCTATACAACAGTCATCAGGGTGAAAGGTCCCAAAGATGGTATCAAGCTCCATAGAAATACAAAGATAAAAACTACAAATCAAGATGGAAGATAAAATCTTGCTAATTTTTACACGTAGTTGACAACTATAATAAAATAAAAATGCATAAAAGTTCTTCTTTTATCCTCATCTGAAATCTTTTTAATCATAGAAGATGTAAGTATTTCCATGCAAAGATGGTGTTGAAGTTTCTTCACTTCCAAAAGATATATTTGTATGCGCTTGATAATCAAGGGATCAATTTTTTTCATTAGAAAGAGTATAGTCCCAAGAAAGACCCCAAGCCTTCTACTAGCAATAGTAGAGCTTCCACGATGACTCAAAGGGATCAGGGCAATCTTCAAAATTGAAGACTGGACAAAGGTGAGGTAGTTAACCCCAGTAAACTGCCAGTATATGGAATCACACATCCGTAATTCATATACCAGCCTAACATCTCTATTGATGAAATCAGCTTGAAGGATAATGTTAGGATCTATATTCCCTAACGTGATATAACTGGTCTGGATAGGATAAGTTATGCAATTATTACTTAAAATAAAACATAAACCTATATAATTAATAGTTGTTTTAATACTAATTAAGTTACTAGGGGTTGTGTAACCTTTTGTAACTGATGTGGAAGAAGTCATGTTTCTTACTATCCATCGATCAAGCTCCTTCCGAGCTTTGGTGATGTTGCTGCGACTATCTGTAGTGAAAAGATAGAAGTCACTCTGGATTTGCCGAAACAAAAACAAAACAGGACCAATAACTGCAGCACTGTTGTTTTTAGAAAGATACCCACACACATCATTGTTCTCAAAAAGATGCCCAGAGGAAGTCACAGAAAGATGCCTAGAAAAAGAATAACTTATTATAGAAATAAGTCTTTGTTGATGGGTGAAAATTACTCCCGCCGAATTTGGTAATTTGGGGTGTGATGAGGAATGAATTTAAACCTACAACAAATGCACCGCGCGGTGAGTGCTTGTAGATTCGAGAGATCAATCTGTGCAAGTCCGGCCTAAACCAAGAAATGGCCGTTCCAGATTTGTTTCTGGTCACAAAGTGAAGGAGATGGGGTTGATCTTAGGGAGGGAAGCGAAGAATGTGTTGAGATTGTGAAGGTGTTGGCTTGCTATGACTTGTGACAGAAGATGGTTGAATATGACGGTATCAACACTTGGTTTTCTGTCTCGTCTTGTTTGCGTTTTCCTTGTCGTTGGAAAATAGGGCGGAGAACCTATTTATACAAGTCATTGAGCCTCATTCACGTTTCTCGTGGGAAGTGGAGGTAGTGGAATGATGGAGTAGTGGAGTTGTGTGTCGATAATACCACCACCGGTCTTGCCCACTTTTCCTGTTCATCTCTAACCGTCCATGACTCCCTAACACGTTCTTGTGATGGCGCGTTGCACGCCGCACGCCGTAAACCGCCGACCAATACCCCGGTAAGTATCCCCGGTTGTGACATGATTGATAACGGAATGTGGATCGTGGATCCACGAAAGATAGCATGTAATGTGAATTGAATAATCGCGTTATTCGAAAGTCGATACTTGTGCAGTGTGTATTTTATGCAGTACCGCATTACGGTGTGGTAAAGTGATGTGTAATGACCGCTCACTAACCAAATAACTCCCGACTGTGGTTGTATAACCAAGCTGGTGAAGTCGGACGGATGAGATGATGATTGAGACACTCATCTGCGACCGTTGATGAAATTAGGTTTTAAAAGAGGTGCGCAAGCATCACTCTTCGCCTTGGTCAAAACCAAGCATGGGAAGGATTTTGAGAGGACCGACCATACATGCGTGTTGACGGCATGATGGTGTAGGCGCCCGTATTCCGTTCCCTCATGAGGGCGCGATCCGGGCCACTCAATTTGACCGTCAAAGGGAGTGGTCGAGATTGATTTTGCGACGGAAGTTTGATACCGCAAGAAGCCGCGCGCCATACTCCTTTCCGGCGCATTTTCCAAGACGTCCTAGCTTGGTCGGTCTTGGCCGGTTGGTTTGGCGTGAAGACGGTAGGCTGACGCTCATGCCTATGTCTTACCGTCTCATGAAACGTGATCTAAGCCACCCAATTCGTCCGGTGAAGTTGAGTGGTCGAGATTGGTTTGCTCGCGAAATCTCTTACCGCAAAGGAATTGGTAACCGCGTGTCATCCCAAGTTTGGCGCGCGCCCCAAGACGACCCATCTTGGTCGGTCTTGGTCGATCATACCACCGTGTAGGTGGTAGGTTGGTGTTCACACCTATACCGATTATCCCATGAAAACGTGATCTAAGCCATCCAAATCATCCGGTGAAGTGAGCGGTCGAGATCGCTTAGGATTTGGGAGTGTAACCGCACGAGTTTGGGCGTGCGTTTTTGGGTTGGCCGGGCATGGTATGCCCTGGCCGACCGCAAGAGGAGGTAGATGGGCCCACGGTGGTCATCTTTGGTATGACCGGCCTTGGTTAATCCAATCTGTGACCCTCCATTCGTACCGGAGAAGATGGACGCGCGTGATGACTCGAAACCCTAATTTTGGCTTTCAAAGCCGCGCGACCATGCTCTTTTGGGCGGACGGTTTTGTTGTAACCAACCACGGTTGGCTTTGACCGATTGGCCAAGTGTGTAGGCGGTCACATGGTGATTGTGTCGACATGCTCCGGGCCCTTTGAGTCTACATCTACACCCTCCATCTATACCTGCGAAGATGGATGGTTGAGACCGTTTTGCGGCGCATGTAATATGCCGCAAACCCTAATTTAGGGTTTTCCGTCCATAATGCTTGGTATGGACGGTTTCTTGGCAAGCAAAGGCCAATGGTCGACCATGCGGGTGGGCCGTGTGTATTCCATACCGCTGGGGGCGATGGAATTGATCCGTGGTCATCCAATCATGCTTGTGGAGTTGGATGACTGCGATCAGATCATATTTGGCAAGCTAAGGCCGTGTGTATTCCATACCTGCTTGGGGGTGATGGAATTGATTTGTGGTCATCCAATCATGCTTGTGGAGTTGGATGACTGCGATCAGATCATATCTGGCAAGCTAAGGCCGTGGGTATTCCATACCATGCTTAGGGTGATGGAATTGATCCCGTGGTCACCCAATCATGCTTATGGAGTTGGATGACCGTCAATCAGATCATATCCCAGGAGACCGATAAAGTCAAGTCCTGGATGCTCAATCGGGCTAATATAACACACCGAGAGGGGCTCAATCGGGCTAATATAACACACCGAGAGGGGCTCGGGCTAATATAACACACCGAGCATCACTCGTACGGTATTTCGTACATGGTTTCATTATAGTGCTTGGAGGTTCGTGTTACTCTATATATGAGTAACACTACCGTCATGCCACACCGATAATGAGTACAGGAAATACAAAGGTGATATGAAATTCACAAGAAGGGATTGTTGCTACATGATCCATTCTTGGTGAATTAAGTGAGGGAATATCCAACACTTATAAATGGCTTTATCTTTTACAAGATGTCGCCGCATGATTTTTTCGGTTTTTTACAAATCTAACCTTGAATGAAAATCCACCATCAACATTAAGTCCCCTGCCTAGCACATAATGGTTACACTATTGTGTGGTAGGCATGAGATGGTGACAGTTAAAGATAAAACTTATGAGACAAAGTTAGATGTTACCAGGAGAGACGGGTTTGTCCCGTCCGCCGAGCATGTCACGTTCAAGAAACGTCCAGAAAGTGTTCCCCTAGCATGATGTCGGTCTTGCTGCTTCGATCGACCTTGCGATGATCGCCCGGCCGAGGGGCTATTGCGCCCGCTTCGTTCAATCGTGGGGATGTGCCTAATCGATCGATCATTGCGCATGCTTCGTTCGTGGGGTTACTGCGCCCGCTTGATCGAACGTGGGCTTGTTGTGTCTGCTTCGGTTGAAAGTGGGTCCACCGTGTACATGCTTCAAACGTCGGCCATGTGCTTCGATCGAAACCGGCCTTGCCGTGTGCGCCTGACTTGAGACTTGAGCAATACCGGTCTTGAAACTTATACCGGACTCGAAATCAATACTGAGACATACTTGAACGATGTTTGGACCGGCCATTGTGTGCTCCGATGTGAGTTGTGTCTTGCCGTGTGTGACTACACTTCTCATGTGCTTTCATAGAAGTTCTAACTCCCGTCTTTTTATTTCATTGCGGTAGAAAGAAAAGAACTCCCGTTGATATATCTTCTGAAGATAATGCTGGTGGAAGTGTTGACAGCTTCAAATACATGCCGAACATTGATGATGAGTTGTTCACTGCGCTCTCTCTACTATATGAAAATATTCGTTCCACAGGATAACCCTCCTCCTATCGACTTCAGGTTTTTTCATGCTCTGCTGGATCCTCATGAAGGATGAATGAGACGCACGTTGAGCAATGAGTACATCAAAGACAACTTGACCGGAGCGCAGATTATTGGTGTAGCTTGAGTGTTGAAACGACTCGAGAGGATGTTAAAGTGGCTTCTGGTGCGAACGTTGAGGTAGATCCCGAGAGAGTGTTGAAGTGGATTCAAGTGAACAGGGGTCCCTGAGAGAGCATTGAGGCGGCTCTTGGATAGACCATTGAAGAAGCTTCTGCCGGAGGAAGCGTTGAAGCGGAGCGGCTCTTCGCCCGATTTACCCTTGCGAATTCCATGCTTCTTGACTGACCATCTTTCTCGTGTTGAAGAAGTCTTTGATCGGAAGGTGAAGGAACTTCGTGCCGAGCCTCGATCCCAAGCGTGGTTTACATGGTTTGTTCGTAGTAAATCTGCTGACTGGGAGGATCATTGTGAGGATCAGTCCAAAGTGTAGGAATCTCCATGACAGACCGTTCAATCTCGATGTCGCTCATTTGATCGTGTCCACGAGGTCCGCGCGGCCGAAATACCTCTTTTCGAGTTGCGGCCATATCCGTTTGAGTCTTAGCAAGAACTTCGCTTCTCCATCAAGTCCGAAATGGTAATGGATGGTGGTCCTCCTCTCGTCCCTCCGGCTCCTCATCCCGATGCGGAGTGAAAGTTGTTGCTCCGGTGACTACCGGAGGCGTTACGCTTGAGGAGTTATTGGGATTTGCGCCGCTTCCGACTCGGTGACGGGAGGTGTTACACTTGTTGGAATATCTCCCGCTACGCGGCACCGGTGGTAGAAGTGACGGCCGCATAAGGTGTATTGACCACGCGTAGCTCCGAAATTATAGGACGGAGCCCCTTCGTATACCGTGTTACTCGCCAGAAGAAGAGGTTGAAAAGTTGCCTAAGAAATCGAAGTCAAGCAGGCTGTACTTCAAAGGATGAAAGTCTCTCTTGCCCAGTAAGGATGAGTTCATTGTTGAAGGACTTCCCTTGAAAGATTGTAGCTACCGACTTGTTTTTCCTTTTAGATTTTTTTTTTTTTTTTTTTGAGTGATAGTGAGGATTTTCTTCCGACTTAGGTCTTGAATAGGTAATTGAATTGGCTTATTTTGAGATAGTTTTGTGAACAAACTTTTTTGGAAGAGATTATGTTAAATGAGGTTTGCATCTTGGTCATGAATGATTGCACATATATGAAGTTGCAAATGTTACGTAAAAGGGAGGTACGAATGGAAACAAACATGGCGTTTGATCACCGAGCCTCTTTCTCCACGTGCGGGATGCTAAGTCCCCAAGTGAATTCTAAACTATCTTTCTTGTAAAGTTGTTGAGTAAAACTTACTTGCCTTTTGAAGCCTCACCATATCGACCGGAGTAGCCTCTCTAAGAAAATCCTCCGCAAGCTATCTCTCGAACCGAGCTTCTCCCGAACAATGCGCTTCAAAGCGTTGCATTCACCGGGTGGGGTGATGAAGGAACCGATGGTAATGACAAGTACCTCGGATCCATTACTTGTTGATCAGTAGGTGGGCGCCGTACCGGGGGTAGCTTCAACTCTCCATTTCGCACCCACGTCTCTAGTAGCTCCAGGATCTTCTTCACTGGGAAGGGGAAATGTAAGTACCTTGAGTCTAGCTTTTCCTGCGTTAGCGGGCGTTGCAATGTCTCTCCGTGGCCTTGATGTGGAATAGGAGATGAAGTTGTAAGACTTGCGGATGTCATCATATCTCGTGGATCGCTTGCCTAGGCAGTGATGTGGAAGGTGTCGTAATGTCACCGCCGAGTGATCGAATTGAACGTTCCCATCCTCTCGTACTCACGCATTCCTTGATTGATCTCTCCTTCCTCAAGCATTTCTTCACTCAGTTGAAAGGTTGATGCGGGTCGAACGGTCTTAAGCCGGCGAGGGTTTTGAGATATAAATCTTCTAACACGGTTCCATAGGCTGCAGTGCTCCCTTTCTTTATCGGCAGGACATTGTAGTGCTCCGGACAAGTCTCTTCTCCCGTGGAGTCGTCTCGGATTCTCATCGTCTACTGGACCCCCGCCGTTCATCTTTCCCGAGTCCCCGCGATTACACGCTCTTTTTGTTTCTCCCCGGTAAAGGTGTGATCCCCGGCTAAGGATTCACCGCTTTCATGAGTGGATGCATCCTTCTTGTAATTGTCTTGCTATGTCATTCAAAAGGCGAAATGTCTCGCTCGCCTCCCGGTGATACCGGCTTGATTTGCCAAGACATCCTCCAAAGATTCCAAAGGCTATGCTTCCCATGATATCTCGAACCGCCCGTAGTTTCCTGGACACATTGCGAGATGGAAACCAAAAATTGAGGATTCAATTTTATGCAACCGATAGATCAATCTCCCACCGTGGTCGCCAATTGTTGATGGGTGAAAATTACTCCTGCCGAATTTGGTAATTTGGGGTGTGATGAGGAATGAATTTAAACCTACAACAAATGCACTGCGCGGTGAGTGCTTGTAGATTCGAGAGATCAATCTGTGCAAGTCCGGCCTAAACCAAGAAATGGCCGTTCCAGACTTGTTTCGGTCACAAAGTGAAGGAGATGGGGTTGATCTTAGGGAGGGAAGCGAAGAATGTGTTGAGATTGTGAAGGTGTTGGCTTGCTATGACTTGTGACAGAAGATGGTTGAATATGACGGTATCAACACTTGGTTTTCTGTCTCGTCTTGTTTGCGTTTTCCTTGTCGTTGGAAAATAGGGCGGAGAACCTATTTATACAAGTCATTGAGCCTCATTCACGTTTCTCGTGGGAAGTGGAGGTAGTGGAATGATGGAGTAGTGGAGTTGTGTGTCGATAATACACGACCAGTCTTGCCCACTTTTCCTGTTCATCTCTAACCGTCCATGACTCCCTAACACGTTTTGTGATGGCGCGTTGCACGCCGCACGCCGTAAACCGCCTGACCAATACCCTGTGCAAGTATCCCCCGCTTTGTGACATGATTGATAACTGGAATGTGGATCGTGGATCCACGAAAGATAGCATGTAATGTTGAATCAATAACCGCGTTATTCGTAAAGTCGATACTTGTGCAAAGTGTATTTTATGCAGGTACGCATTACGGTGTGGTAAAGTGATGTGTAATGACTGCTCACTAACCAAATAACTCCCGACTGTGGTTGTATAACCAAGCCGGGTGAAGTCGGACGGATGAGATGATGATTGAGACACTCATCCGCGACCGTTGATGAAATTAGGTTTTAAAAGAGGTGCGCAAGCATCACTCTTCGCCTTGGTCGAAACCAAGCATGGGAAGGATTTTGAGAGGACCGACCATACATGCGTGTTGACGGCATGATGGTGTAGGCGCCTCGTATTCCGTTCCCTCATGAGGGCGCGATCTGGGCCACTCAATTTGACCGTCAAAGGGGAGTGGTCGAGATTGATTTGCGACGGAAGTTTGATACCGCAAGAAGCCGCGCGCCATACTCCTTTCCGGCGCATTTTCCAAGACGACCTAGCTTGGTCGGTCTTGGCCGGTTGGTTTGGCGTGAAGACGGTAGGTCGACGTTCATGCCTATGTCTTACCGTCTCATGAAACGTGATCTAAGCCACCCAATTCGTCCGGTGAAGTTGAGTGGTCGAGATTGGTTTCGAGGCAGTAAATCTCTTACCGCAAAGGAATTGGTAACCGCGTGTCATCCCAAGTTTGGGCGCGCGCCCCAAGACGACTCCATCTTGGTCTGGCCTTGGTCGATCATACCACCGTGTAGGTGGTAGGTTGGGTTCACACCTATACCTGATTATCCCATGAAAACGTGATCTAAGCCATCCAAATCATCCGGTGAAGTTGAGCGGTCGAGATCAGTTTAGGATTTGGGAGTGTAACCGCTCAGTTTGGGCGTGCGTTTTGGGTTGGCGGGCATGGTATGCCCTGGCCGACCGCAAGAGGAGGTAGATGGGCCCACGGTGGTCATGCTGGTATGACCGGCCTTGGTTAATCCAATCTGGACCCTCCATTCGCATCGGAGAAGATGGACGCGCGTGATGACTCGAAACCCTAATTTTGGCTTTCAAAGCCGCGCGACCATGCTCTTTTTGGGCGGACGGTTTTGTTGTAACCAACCACGGTTGGCTTTGACCGATTGGCCAAGTGTGTAGGCGGTCACATGGTGATTGTGTCGACATGCTCCGGCCCTTTGAGTCTACATCTACACCCTCCATCTATACCTGCGAAGATGGATGGTTGAGACCGTTTTTGCGGCGCATGTAATATGCCGCAAACCCTAATTTAGGGTTTTCCGTCCATAATGCTTGGTATGGACGGTTTCTTGGCAAGCAAAGGCCAATGGTCGACCATGCGGGTCGGCCGTGTGTATTCCATACCCGCTTGGGGGCGATGGAATTGATCTCGTGGTCATCCAATCATGCTTGTGGAGTTGGATGACCGCGATCGTATCATATTTGGCAAGCTAAGGCCGTGTGTATTCCATACCTGCTTGGGGTGATGGAATTGATTTGTGGTCATCCAATCATGCTTGTGGAGTTGGATGACTGCGATCGAATCATATCTCGGCAAGCTAAGGCCGTGGGTATTCCATACCATGCTTAGTGGTGATGGAATTGATCCGTGGTCACCCAATCATGCTTATGGAGTTGATGACTGCAATCAGATCATATCCAGGAGACCGATACAGATCAAGTCCGGATGCTCAATCGGGCTAATATAACACACCGAGAGGGGCTCAATCGGGCTAATATAACACACCGAGAGGGGCTCGGGCTAATATAACACACCGAGCATCACTGCCACGGGTATTTCGACATGGTTTCATTATAGTGCTTGGAGGTTCGTGTTACTCTATATATGAGTAACACTACCGTCATGCCACACCGATAATGAGTACAGGAAATACAAGGTCGATATGAAATTCACAAGAAGGGATTGTTGCTACATGATCCATTCTTGGTGAATTAAGTGAGGGAATATCCAACACTTATAAATGGCTTTATCTTTTACAAGATGTCAGCGCATGATTTTTCTGGTTTTTTACAAATCTAACCTTGAATGAAAATCCACCATCAACAGTCTTCAAAAAGACAATCGATTTCCGACTGGGCCCACAGTGAAAAATTATCGCCTTCCCTTGTGCTTATAGGAATTTGATTCTGCTCCACAGAGTTGCACTATTTAGAAGTAAGGTCAGCATATCATGAGACTGTCATTGCCGGAAAAATGTTTAAAACTTCACCTGCAATTTTGAGCTGATCAAAGGAGAGGCAAAGATTTACCACATCCGTCGTTGGAATAAGAACTCCTCCGTAATCATTGTCGGAGATGTTCAAACAACAAAGGAGTTCACAAAGAATACTTTCCTCCATTAGCACCCACAAACCTCTAACAAATTGATTTGGACCAAGAGAAATTTAGAGATTTACACAAGAGGAAAGGTTGAATATGAATACTAATAATTTTGAGGGATTTGAGATGAACCCCAAACGATGGTTCCGATGAAGAAGAAAGACAAACACCCCAAGACAGTAAAAAACAAAAAGAATAAAGAGATAATATCGGTCAGAAACCTTACTTGAGGTTGTTAATGATGATTGGTGCTTAAAAATTGCCGGAGGTGAAAATTTTTTTATGAAGCTTGCTACTGATAAAAGTTCAATCCGAGAACAATCCCCAAAGAACTTGAGTTTCAATTGACTTAAAAAGAGAACCCTTCTTCGGCTGCTCAAACACAACCTATCAACCACCGAATTTAAAACCTTTTGGGGATAGAACCGGTCGATCAAAGAGATTGATCTTGAAGAAATTTTTAAAAAAAAAAAAAGGATTGTAGATCAAAGTGATTGATCTTGAAAAGAACTGATAAAATTCTGTCAATCAAAGAGGTTGAACAATAAGAAGAGAAAATGAGAAATCCAATAAGAAAGATAATCTTGTTGATCACGATTAAAGAAATCAAGAATGAAATTGAGTATCACCACTATCCAGGAAGAACAGTCCTCACTTGGGGAAAATTGTTTGAGGAATAAAAAAAGAGAAAGGAAATACTATTACGGACTCTCTCGCTCCTCGAGAGAGCTCTTTATTATATAGGGTGATTTGATATACTCCCTCTGTCCGTTTTTATCTGGTCCCAATTTCTACTTTGGTATGTCCATTTTTATCTGTCCGCTCTGTTTATAGACATACTTTTCCCTTAAACTATCAAATATACCCTTTATTTCTATAATCATAAAATCATTTTAATATCCAAATCTTAAATAATATCACCATATTTATGGAAAAAAACTTACTCAATATCTTTGTATTAATTGTCATTCCTTTTATTAAATAAAAACATTTATGAATAGTTATAAAATTCTTAATAAACTTCTACTTATTTTAACACTAATAATTTAGTTTTGGTAATAATATAACATTAAATAGGCTAGTCAAGGGCTAGTCATGACAATTTATAGGATTTCCTTAATATCTTGACTTAGTCAAAGCGGACTCTTAATTTAGGATGGAGGGAGTATCATTTTTTGATATATCATTTTTTGAACATTTTTTGTGCATATATTATACAGTGTGATTTGACGGCATCCATTATAGTTGGGCCGGGGCGTGTATTGGGCCTTACAGCTTGCTCTCACTTCCCACTTTTTGACTCCCTCGGTAGTCGGTACTAGGAGATCTCCAAAAATAGGGACATGGACTAAACCTTTAACGCCATTACACCCTACAATGAAAATGCACCTCACAATTAATTAACCTGCTTAGTCATTTTGGGTATGAGAGATTATGAATCAATACAATGGTGATATGTGGCTTGCACAATGCACATGGTAAAACTTATCCTAAATGGATGAATGGGTTGTGAGTTGGGTTTTTGAATTGAAGTTGTACATATATTTTGAGCCTCACAAAACTTGACGGCAATGCGGAAGTGTTAAAACTAAAGGGGCACTGTGCTCGTTTCGTTCCCAGCTGCGCATGCTACTGCAACAGGCAAGCTCAGGCATTCCATATGCCATGGGTGCCCATGGGGTGTATTCACTTTTCGGGTATATATGTATGAATCCCTAGCCAGGTGTTTATGAAACCCTAGCATAACAAATTAAGATCTGTTGTGTATGCCTTAGAATACATTGTGAACCTTTTTTTTTGGGACCATGGTTTTACTTTGGGTAAGACATTAAAAGTAATTCTAGGTCATCCCTTATCTAAATATTTAGATTAATACCAAAATTACCCTCCTGATTATTTTTGTATAATGATTAGTTAGTGTGATTAATCTTTGATTAAGGTTAAATTAATAGATTTTTTTTAAAAAAGAACTAGAATTATTGAGTGACTAAAGTGATAGAAGAAGAAGAAGATGGAGAAAAAAATTATTTTGAGATGGGTGAATATGGAGAAAAAACTTCCTCTGGGTATCGAAGTATGCTTGTAACTTAGTGAATGTTGCTATAAACGGCCTAAAATATCTTGAAAATCAAAATTGTAACAAAAAAATTTCAACTAGGTCAACAAAGTTCGGTTTTATTATATGAAGAACATGTAACCGAACTTTTTGCAACTGCAGTTCGGTTAATAAATCCAAAATCACGGGCAACCGAACCAGAGCTTTAATGGAGTTTTTGTTTGTTCGGCTAGCTGATGAAAAATCAAATGTAACTGAACTACTATGCTTGAGTTTACAGAGTTTCATTCGGTTCAGTCGACTAGACCATGTTGTAACCGAACTTTAATTAACAGAGTTCGGTAAGTTCGCAGAATTTTGTTTTTTGCGATTAAACCGAACTCAACATTTGGTTATATAGAGAAGAGTTCGGTTTTGAAATTATTTTTGCGAGTTAACCGAACTCATTTACAGAGGTATGTTCGGTTGGTTCGCAAACTTCAACGCAATCAAGTTCCCAACCGAACTGCAAGTTAAAAGTAACCAAGTGTTAGAAGTTCGGTTGGTTCGCAAACTTCAACATATTTTGCGAATCAACCGAACTGAGCTTATATATGCAATTAGGCAAACGTTCGGTTAAAGTAAAAAACTTAACAATTTTTGCGATACAACCGAACTGCACTTGCAAATGCATGTATGGAATTATCCCATAGTTCGGTTAAAGGTATTTTTGCGAATCAACCGAACTCAGAGTTCGGTTCAGAAAAAATTAATTCGCAATAACCGAACTTTTGCGACGAAACCGAACGTTTTGCGACGTAACCGAACTAAAAGTTCGGCTGAGACTTTTTTTTGCGACATAACCGAACCTGTCTCTGAAAATAAAAAATAAAAAAAACTCCATTAAACCTCTCTACAACTTCCATTTTCAGCTCATTTTGATGATTACTTCTCATTTTTTCAACCAAAAACGAATGACAAGTAATGAGTTTATGAGAATATCTTTGTTAATGATTTAAATTAAGCTATATATATAGAGGTAGTGGTGGTTGGTGGTGGTGGTAATCGGTAGTTGGTGGTGGTGATAATCGGAGGAGGTGGTGGTGGTAATCGGTGGTGGTGGGCGGTGGTGGTGGGAGGAGGTGGTGGTTATCTATATATATATATATAGGTGGTTATTAGGTTGGTTTTAAATTAAATTAGGTTAAGGGTAGGTTAGTCATTTCCACATTTTAGGACACGCCTTATAACTATAGGGAAGGTGGCCTAATAAGACCATGGTCCCCTCAAAAAAACCATGGTCCCCAAAAAATGGTTCTTGTTTTATTCTGTTTGGGCTTACTCCTTGGATTTGTCCCATTAGTCTAATATGTATACCTAGGTCATATAAAAGGCATCCAGGGTTATGTTATAATAGAGAGGGAAACTTATGTTCTTCTTGAGAGAGTGTTAGGCACAAAGGAGGCTATGTTAATTAAGAGGGAATTTTGGAGAAACCTTGTAAATTTGTTTGATCATCATAGTGGAATCATTTCGTCGTCTTTGCAAGTGGATGTAGATCATCTTGATATAACCACCATACATCCTTGTGTTGTGCGTGTGATTGATTTAATTGATTTCATTTCCATTTTTCATATCTTGATTGATTGTGCTAACTTGAGTCATTAGTTCTAACAAATTGGTATCATAGCTCTGGGTAGAAGCGATCTACAATAGCGACAAAGTATGAGATTGAGAAGTTTGATGGAAGGAATGATTTCAATCTATGGAGGCTAAAGATGAAGGATGTTTTGGTACAACAAGGTTTGGTGAAAACTTCGAAAGGGAAAATGGCTTTAGCAACAATATTGAAGGATGAAGAAAAGGAAGAACTCATGGAGAAAGCACATGGATTAATTTTGTTGTGTTTAAGCAATGAGGTCTTGAGAGAAGTTGCGACGGAAATGACTCCGGAAGGGATATGGAACAAGTTAGAGTAAAGGTATATGACTAAATCCTTGATTAATCCTCCTTATCTTAAAGGAGAAATTACATACTCTTAGAATGCATGAAGGAATGTCTATTATAGATCATATTGATGATTATAATAAAATTATCTTGGATTTGGCAAAAATTGATGTCAAAATTGAAGATGAAGACCAAGCATTAGGCTTGCTTTGTTCCTGACCACCATCTTATGATAACTTTGTGGATACCATAATGTATGGGAAGACTAAAATTTTCATGGAGGCAGCTTTGAACTCAAAGGAGTTGAAGAAAACCGGTATTGATGGTAAAGATAATTCGGGAGATGGGTTGTTTGTAAGAAGAAGAGGAAAGCAAAAAGGTGGTTTAGATAGAAGTATATCAAAGTCAAGGTCTAAATCTAAATCGGGTAAATTCAAATGCTTTCATTGTAAGCAAGTAGGGCATTTTAAGAAGGACTGTCCGGAAAGGAAGAATCTTGAGAAGAATATAAACCAAGATACCGCGACAAACGTTAAAGTAGAAAGTGATGATGGAACGGTTCCCAAGGTTTATATCGAAAGCTTAGATAGTGGGTGAATTCTTGATTCGGGTTGTACTTTTCATATGTGTCCTCATAGAGAATGGTTTTCTACTTATCACGCTCGAGAAGGTGGAAGAGTTATTATGTGAAACAATGTCACTTGTAAAGTGGTGGGTGTAGGTACAATTCAAATTAAGATGCATGATGGTATTGTGAGGACTTTAACCAAGGTTAGGCATGTTTCGGATTTGAGAAGAAATTTGATTTCTTTGGGTACACTTGATTCAAATGGTTGCAAGTATCAAGGTGAAGGTGGAGTTATTCATGTCTCAAGAGGAAGTCTTACAATCATGAAGGGTACAAGAGTTAATGGTCTTTATACACTGCAAGATACTACTGTAACAGGTGATGCAGCTGTATGTTCTTCAATTTCAGAAGATGATACTACCAAGTTGTGGCATATGCGGTTAGGGAATATGAGTGAGAGGGGGTCGGATGTTTTGAGCAAGCACTGATTACTTTATGGTCATAAAACTGGTAAGCTTGATTTCTGTGAACATTATGTCTTTAGGAAGTAGTGTATAGTCAAGTTCAGTACAACTATTCATAACTCCAAGGGTATTTTGGATTATATTCATTCTGATCTTTGGGGTCCTTCTCGGGCGGAGTCACATGATGGTGGTAGATATATGTTGACATTCATTGATGATTTCTCACGGAAGGTATGGGTATTCATACTTAGGAACAAAGAT
The DNA here is from genome assembly GCA_023531295.1 of Papaver armeniacum. NCBI lineage: Eukaryota > Viridiplantae > Streptophyta > Magnoliopsida > Ranunculales > Papaveraceae > Papaver > Papaver armeniacum. The sequence continues at coordinate 91,721 of JAJJWW010003948.1, forward strand.
GAAACTTTTGTAGAGTTCAAGCAATGGAATACTATGGTTGAGAAACACACCGGAAGACAAATCAAGTGCTTGAGGACATACAATGGTTTGGAGTTTTGTAGGGATGAGTTCAATGATTTCTGCAAAGAGCAAGGGATTGTGAGACACCGCACAGTCAGAAAAACACCACAGCAAAATGGTATTGCAGAAAGGATGAACAGAACCATAATTGAGAACGCACGGTGCATGATCTCCAATATTGGGTTACCAAGGCAATATTGGGAAGAAGCAACAAACACATCAGCTTATTTAGTGAACAGATCTCCATCAACTGCTATTGAGTGTAAGACTCCAAATGAAGTTTGGACAGGTTCACATGCTAAGTATGAAGAGTTGAAGGTTTTTGGATGTCTAGCTTATGCTCATGTGAATGAGGGGAAGCTAGATCCTAGAGCAAAGAAGTGTATATTTCTTAGGTATGCAAAGGGTATGAAAGGCTACAGGTTATGGTATCCTGAATAAAGATCAAACAAGTTTCTTATTAGTAAAGATGTGACATTTGATGAGCAATCGATGTTGAAGCCAAAGAATGAAGAACTAGATAGAAGAGTTGAGGAGAGTGTTGGTGATAAGGTGGAGCTAGGTGACCAGCTGGAACTTGAGATACAAGTTCAAGGAAACAATAAGACTGTTGTTTCTGGTGAGGATGGTCGGAAATTGTGCAAGAGCCGGCCCAGGAATATGAAGCACAAGATCATCACTACAATCTATCCATAGACGGAGTGAGGAGGAAAATCATACCACCTTAGATATGGCCATACCGATTTGGTTGCGTATGCACTTGCAATGGGTGAGAGAATAGATAGGGATGAGCTAAGAACCTATGAAGAATAAATCAGTGGTGAAGAATCCGCATAATGGGGAACTTCTATGATTGAAGAATTTGAGTCTCTTGACAAGAATGACACTTGGAAAATAGTTGGAAGACCTGAGGGATAAAAGCACATTGATGTCAGGAATCGTTTCATCAAGGATACCGTTGAAGAAAGGAATATAGCTATGCTTAAGGTTCCTACAGCGGATAGCCCTGCAGATATGTTGACGAAGCCGGTTCCAAGTATCAATTTCAAGCATTGCTTGGACTTGGTTGGTGTAACAAGTGTTGAGAGCCCTTGTAAGGGCCAAGCGAAGACGATGATGAAAAATGATGAATGCTGATAGTATTCAAGTCAAGGTGGAGATTTGTTGTGTATGCCTTGAATGCATTGTTGTATTCTGTTTGCGCTTAATCCTTGGACTTGGCCCATAAGTCCATTAGTCTATTATGTAACCTAGGTCATATAAAAGCGAGCTAGGGTTTGATAAGTGCATAATTCACATGATTTTAGTGTCAATTCCATGCTAGTAATTGCCTATATTCTTGCAAATTATTGTATGTTACGTTTTTTTTCTCTTATTTGTGTTTCATTAGGTGAATCATCAAAAAAGAAGTGAATTTGCGCTTAATTGTACAATAAAAGAAGCTAGCTACAAGTGGAGAAAGGCCAAAGACCAATGGAAACTCGTTCAAGTACAAGATTTTTACTTTTCATTTTGTAAAGGACGAGAAGACAAAGGCAATGGCGAAAGAACGGAGTCATTCGGAGTTCGTATGAAGAAGCTACGAGCAAAACAAGAATTTGGAAGACTAAAAAGGGTAAAATGGTCATTTTATGGTCAAGTGCTATTGACAGACGTTAAGGGGCGACCACTTTTCTTCTTCCTCCTATCAGCAACAAGACATTAATTAATGGACAAGTGATGTTTGGCTGCATGTGTACGTATAATGTGAAGGAAGAGAATTACTTCTCTTTATTAATTTACAAAGAAAAGTGGACGCGGGACCCACATTTAAGTCATATTCTCATTAGAAAAGTGAAGGGGACAATTCTCTGATTTGCATTTAAAAAGTTATGGAAAGGTGCAGATTTATTACATAGAATGCTGCATCAAGTTTGATGAAAAGTAAATCCAAGAAACAAATGAATAAGTCCTATGGGTCCCGTTAAACTTGAACCAATGAAAAACGTGCCTTATTCTATGGTGATACATCGAGAAGCACGGTATCACAACATTTTCCAATACACAAAGAAATGTGGGACCCGACTGAAGAAGTTAGCAGAACATGTTGGGGTGAGGTGCAAATTTGATATAGCCATACATGGATTTGGATGTACCGTCAGTGTTGGAAGGGGAGATCTTTATTTATAGGGGTCCCACTACATCTTTCTCCAATGAGAAGGCAAGTACATTTTATTAAGCTGCTCCATGTCACATCGTAGCAGAAGTATTTACTTTCCAAGCACATAAACCCTCTGTCACGGACTTCATACAGTTGCGGGATTTCCGTGAAGTGGTCTGCACGCGAAGGAAGAGAGAGGCGGCTAGGATTTTTAATCATTTCGCATTACGGATTTGTGGATCAGTGGAGGGATTCAGAGGCTATAAATAACAAGTTTCATGCAAAGAACACTTCTTCTTTTACATTTTTTCTCCGCCCGGAGAGAGTAGCTTTATATCTATGTTGCACGGACACTCCAAGAAAGAACATATGGACGAAATGATTTTATACTAAACAATAAATCTCATTGGACACGTAAACAAGATTTGTTTCGTCATAAATGATTTATTTTGGATTGGAAAATCAACAATTTTTATATGAACAAAATTCTTGTTTTAGTCAAAGAAGCAAACCAATTTTAAATTATTATATTATTATAAATTTTATATAAAAATCAAATATTTTAAAGAAATAAAATATTTTTTGTTGTTAAACCTTAATATTTTATTTTAATGATGTGAAAATTAACAAAGCCAAATAACAATGGAGAGTTTCATGCACAGAACACTTCTTCTTTTACATTTTTTCTCCACCCAGAGAGAGTAGCTTTATATTAATCCTTTTTATCTATTTATTTGTACTTTTAGTCATAAGTAACTAAACTTCTACTCCCTTCGTTCTTTTTTAATAGGCTGGTTTTGTTTTTTGAGAAAATTAAGGAAATTAAGAGAGCTAATCATTGAAAGTGGTCCTCATGATACTTGTCAATAAAAGAAGTGAAGTGAAATGGTCCCCATGACACTTGTCAACAAAAGAAGTAAAGTGAAATGGTCCTATGACACTTGTCATCAAAAGAAGTTAGAGAAAAATTCTTAGGAAAAATAAAGTAACATTTGACTTTCCCAATTAGGAAACCAGCCTATTTTTTTGTAACATTTATTTATAGAAACCAGCCTATTATTTAAGAACATAGGGAGTATTTGATTAGGGATGATTTCAAAGTCCTGAACAGTGAAGTATTAATTTCTTTAACCACGTTTATTTTAAGTTTTATTTTATCGTTGATTATCTTTATTATTTTTAATGTCTAAGAATATTGAGGGGTTATTTAAAATGATCAATTAAATTAACCAATCAATATTTCTTCTACTAGTTTAGGGTTGTGTGACGTGTAATTGTCACATCAACTATTTACACAAGTAGTAAATCGCAAGAGCCGACAGGGATTTTGTTAAGCAATTGTGTAAAAATAACACTAGTAAGTGGTTATCATGGCAAAGATAAATCGAGCTTATGCGCACGTGGTGTTCATTCCGATACTAGGATCAACTCGATTCACAGACCTTGGTTGGAATTGATGATAAATCAAAACGATTCGACTAATTTACACCTTGAGATCTTATTCTTGGTGGGTTGGTTGGATAGAATCAAGATATTGTAAGGGAGAACTCGAGCTTCCGTATCCACAATAGTGGTTAGGAATTAGGTAGTATAAGTATTTTATTAATTAGTATAAGTGATTTGTCTAGAGAAGATAAATCTATGGGGATAGTTTTATTAATTTAGGAAACATTAATTTCTCATGATAAAGAGCTTATTGCTATTCTACGGTTGGTAACAATATAAGTTAAACAAGAAATAAATTTGTATTTAATTAAGCTTCGGTTGATGGCGAATGATTCCCTAATCATCTTCTTTATTATTATTTACTTTATTAGAACAAAACAAAAGAAAGTATTATTATTATTATTTTCTTTTATTAGTTACTTTGATTTGAAATCTAAAAACCCCCTTTCAGTGACTTTTAACAACTAGAAACTCCCTCCTCTTCGTGGGAACGAACTCCTTGCCATTATAGTACTAGTTAATTGTGTGGGAAGAAGTAATTAATTTGTTGTGTAAACGACGCGCACCAGGGTTATGTTATAATAGAGAGAGAAACTTATGTTCTTCTTGAGAGAGAGAGTGAGGCACAAAAGATGCTATGTTCTTGAGAGGGGATTTGGGAGAAACCTTGTAAACTTGTTTGATCATCATAGTGGAATCATTTTGTCGTCTTTACAAGTGGATGTAAATCATCTTGATCGAACCACTATAAATTCTTGTGTTATGTGTGTGCTTGATTTGATTGATTTTATTTCCATTTTTCATATCTTGATTGATTGTGCTAGCTTGAGCCATTCGTTCTAACAATATCTTCATGTTGTTTAATTGTTGATTTGCTCATCCCTGGTGCTATTGGTAATTTCACGTGCACAAAAACGCTTCGTATTCATGTAACAAACCAACTTCTCCATAAAAATACAACAAGTTAGTTTTTAGGAATTATTACGTACTTGTGGTTTCCATAGGCAGATACTACATATGTCTAGACATCCGTCCACCTATGCCTAAAAATATTCTTGTATTTATATGCATCACCCTCAATGGGTAGATTTGCTTCATGAACACAAAGGTTAGTGCTCATGTAAATAACGGTGGCACTAAAGAATCGACATCATGGATAAAATTGACTTAAAACAAAAAAACAAAAACAAAAAAACTCTGCATATAACAAATACAGTTCGTCCAATTTGAAATGTGCCGTTGTTATTGGAAAGAAGGCAGTTTATGTTCTTTTTACTTGGTCTCTTTCTTTCAAAGAGTTTGAAGGGATTGACTCAAAGGAGGTGATGAAGCAGTGGTGTAAGATTTACTTTGACATTGTTTGACACTGTTTAAAGTGCTCTTAGTCTGTTTTGAGCACTTTTGTTTTTTTCTTTTCTTTCCTTTCTTGTTCTTGGCTAGGGTGGCATAATCCTTTTATGCCCTCTCTTTTTTGATCAAATATTTTCTTTACCGATAAAAAAAAAAAAAACAAAACAAATACAGTCTGTGATTCTTTTGTTAGGTTTATTAATAAGTAGAAAAAAAATATTGATCTTTCTGGACAATATCTCACAAGAGACAAAAACCATTATCGGCTACTACTTGTTTCCGAGCAACAACTTCGCCATTCCACCACATCTTTATTCTTTTCTTTTTTTTTGGTTCTGTTTTTTGTTTCTATTGATCTTGTTGGAGCTGTGAGTCACACATTGGATAGCTAAAGATAGTCCCATGTGGAGGAAGACAAGTTCCATATGGTGATATATAAGCAAGGAAAACTCCCTACATAGCACCGAGGCATTTTGGATAAAACCCCACACTTAACCTCAAGGTGATCAAGTGGGGAAAATATCAGTGTTATGTGGACGGGCCTTGATTGGGTCCGGCGGTCTATGGATCCTAAAAAATGGTATCAGAGCAAGGTGGAGCTGCCGGTAGTAGGGATGAATAGTGGTTATGGAATGTCACCCGGTTAAGGGCGCGGGTGGAGCCGGGAATCTCAAAGGTTGAGTAGTGTTCCAAGGACATGCGGTGGAAGTAATCATTGTTCGGTTAGTAGCATACAGAGGTGGCGAGGTGGTGTGTATTCTTGCCAAGGTGGAGATTGTTGGAGTTGTGTGGATCAATATACACATGGGATAACTAAAGATAGTTTCACATTGAGGAATACAAGTTCCATGTGGTGATATATAAGCAAGGAAATCTCCCTACATAGCACCGAGGCCTTTTGGATAAAACCCCACACCTAACCTCAAGGTGGTCAAGTGGGGAAATATCAGTGCTAGTGTTCGGTTATTCCTATACTGATTCTATTATTTGTAAATTAGTGGTTGTAACAGAAACGGTGTGCAGTTACCTTTTTAAAAAAAATTCAATAGATCTACTCCCTCCAAAGCACTATAATAACGAAATATGTCATTTGCAGTTGGACATACATGGAAAAAAAAATCTTCAAGTATGAGTCTAAAACCATTAATTTACCTATTGTACCTAATAAATCATCTACCCATTGTTTTTTTTTTTTTTTTTTCCGTGTAAATCAAACATATTTTTTAAGAGGTAGTATACTTTTCAAAAATTGTATGTATTCATTTAATACGCTAGTGCTCCGGTACTGATAATGCGGTCATTTTTATTACTCTAAAATTATCAATTATTTAAGTCATCGGTTCCGCCGTTTAGCTTGCATAATTATAATTTTACCGAATAGCGACAATGTAATTAATATCCACCCAAACATTGGTGAGAATATCAATTTCCAGCCACATAAATTGGGAGTTGGTGGTGATTATTTTTCTTCCTAAGACACTATCTAGCCTTACTATATTTATCAAAAAAAAAAAAAAAAAAAAAAAAAACTAGGCTTATTATAGTGTTTGCTCAAAGTTACTGTAAAAAATGTATATAATTCACATGAGCAAGACATAAATAATACCAATAAATACAACAAAAAATACATATTTGAAGATCCTTCTCTGGTTGCCACACTAACAGTCGATATAGAGTTAAAACTTTAAACTGACTTACCAACTACGTATACCATTCATTCCAACAAAAAAGTTACCAAGGCCTTGACACTCCTTGAAATTGCAGTCATGCCCATGGAATAATAATTTGGATTGGTCACTGTTTAAAACAATACGAGAGGTTTGACGGATCATTTTTTGAACATCTTAGGTATGTATGCAGAGTGATTTGAAGGCATCCATTTTTGGCTCTCACATATCCCACTCTTTAAAACCCTCGATACATAAAGGTGTCCAAAATACGTACATGGACTGAAGATCGCATACAACACAAAAAACATGCTCTACTAATTTCGGATCCGAAACTATATCCGGACTTGTTAGAAACCGACCCAAATGATGAACCTCGTACAACTAGCCGGCAACGGGACAAATTTCATTTCCGCTTGCTTGCACCTTAAAACCCCACAAGTGCAGTGTGTCACAGTGTTTTGTGTTCCCTGTATGCGATCAGCAACATGCAAGCTCAAGCTGTTCACAAGCTATGGGTGCCCACGGGGTGTTTTCGGGCATATATATATATATATATATATATAAAAATCCTGGCCTCTTTTTTTTTAATAGGAAAGAAGAGACAAACTTTCCCGCACTAAATTCTTTACCGATCAAAAAGTAATAATAGAAAAGATACATTAACAACTTATATATGAAACCTTAGCCTAAGAAAAGAAAAAATAAAAAAAATAATTAAAAAAAAATAACATTAACAACTTATGAAACCCTAGCCTAAGAAAAGGAAAAAAATGATGTAGAGGAATGGCGAAGTTGTTTCAAAGAAACAAGAAGATATGGCCGATGAATCTATCGCTTTGGAGATATTGAGTAAATTACCAATGAAATCACTCAAGAGGTTTAATATCTCCCAACGAAACCCTGGTCTCTTTTTTTTAATAGTAAAGAAGATACAAACTCGCCAGCACCAAATTCTTTACTGATAAAAAAAAATGATTAAAAAAAATACATTAAAAACTTATATATGAAACCCTAGCCTAAGAAAAGAAAAAAAAAATATATAAAAAAAAGGCATTAACAACTTATGAAACCCTAGCCTAAGAAAAGAAAAAAAAAAGGATGTAGAGGAATGGCGAAAAGAAAAAAAAGGATGTAGAGGAATGGATAAAAGAAAATAAAAACATTAACAACTTATGAAGCCCTAGCCTAAGAAAAGAAAAAAAGGATGTAGAATAATTGCGAAGTTGTTTCAAAGAAACAAGAAGATATGGCCGATTAATTTATCGCTTTGGAGATATTGAGTAAATTACCAACGAAATCACTCAAGAGGTTTTATATCTCCCAATCGATAAAAATCATCGGCTATGTTTTCTTGATTTAAATTTAACATGATCCATAACAACAAGACGTATTTCTTGTAAGCCTACATGCATAAGAAGTAACTATGTATTGTATTTTGTTATTGGCAGAGTTGCTTTTATAATTATTGTTTTGATCCACGGTGTTTTTTCTCTGGTGCTACTGTTATATACACAAGCACAAGCACAAGAACAAGAACGTTTGTATCCATGAAACAAATCAGCCCAATGAGAATCCCTAGTAGGTAGATTTGTTTCATGAATATGAATATGTGTATTTAACAGTAGCACCAGAGATCAACACCGGGATAAAATCAACAATAAAAAAACACGAAGATAAGAACGTGACTGAGTCGGTAGCAATCAAAGATGCTACGCCAAGATGATCATGGAGAATTCATGTTCTTTTTCTTTTTTCAAAGAAGAAAAAGAACTAATTTTTCTAAAGCATTGGCTTTGCATTGTAGGACAGAATTCATGGAGAAGGATCGGAAATTTCGTTTATGTGAATGGTTCAATATGTTGGCTATGGGAACATAAAGATGATGTTTATTTTTTTCTTATCTAAAGTCGAATATATTGTTGGTAGTGAAAAGTTCGGATTTGTAGAAACACTAGCTCGCTCTTCCTGATCTCGTCATTTGTTTCAATTTTCATAAGGTTGTTTTACTTTTTGTATTGATATGCATCATCATCTACACATATAACCTAGTTTTTTATGTCGATGGTGCAATCATATTAGGCCTTGCTGTTTTTTTCCAGCATCATCTTTATCATATGCAATCTTTTCCCAACCAATTAGTTCTTGTGGGGGCAAGTTCGCCTCACAAGTCACAACTTGCAGAGTTTGTCGGTGTACTCACTTTCATAAATCTTCTTTCAAAAGAATACTCCATCAAAGTAAATTCTTAATAATCAGAGTGCTAGTGGTGAACTGAATATGTAAATTAGAGACTTGTAGAACTGGTTTTTCTCATTTGTATATACACAGCAAAACTTTGATAAGTTAATTATTTCGTTAAACAATAAAATTTTCTAGTCCAAATTAGGCTTTTGTAAGCTATATTTTAACTTGATAAAATAATAATTTCGTTAACATGATATTTTCTTTGGTCCTAAGACTATTAATTTAGCGACTGTGACTGGTACTGGTGCCTTACTTAAATAATATCTTTTATTTATGCATGTTATACATTATACATTTATTCTCTGAACTCTAATCCAATATCCGCTTTTATTGGTACTCTTTTGGTGATGTCTACCTCATATACATTACTTGCAGCATTTGTAGACTGAGCAGAGACTCGTTAAGTATTCATTTCTATTTTTTTAGGTTTACAAATGACAAGTGAGCTTAGTCTTTTTCGATCAAGATTTTTTTTTTTTTTTTTTTTTGACTCTCTTTAGCCTCTTTGATTTTGGGATTTATGTTCTTTCCTTCATTTTATATAATCATTTCTTGTCCGAGCAAAAAGAAAGAAATCTGTTTTGAGGCATACTCAATTTTTTTTTTTGAGGCATACAAGGTAATGACAAAATAAAGTCACTATGTGGTAACATCAATAACTCCTTATCCATCATATATTTATCACGACAATAATGTCCTTACTCTATTAGTGTTAATGATAATAATTAAAATCAAATATTAATGATTAGTAGTTAATATTAATGATTAGTGGTTAATGTCAATGATTATGTAGCCTTAGTTTCAAAGATATATATATTTGAGAGATAGTTAGGTTAGGGTTTGCTAAAGAAGAAGAATAAGAAAATAGGATTTTGAGATTTGCTGAACTAATAGATAATTAAGGTTTGTTAATACAGAGGTAGATTTCCAAACGAGGTTTAATGTCCTTTTTATAAGTTGAATTTTTCAAAAATGAATTTATACAACCTAGATCTACTGACCAGATAAACGGTTTGGCTGGTAACTTGTCAGCCGAACCTATGTTTTCTGAAAATATAGGTTCGGCTGACAAGTTATCAGCCGAACTTCACTCTTTTAGGCTCAGCTGACAAGTTATCAGCCGAACTTCACCCTGTAAATGACGAATTTAGGTTCGGCTGATTCGAATAAAAAATTGAACAACCGAACTAAGTGTGTTTTTTTAACAAAGTGAAGTTCAGCTATCATTTCGTGTTTAATTATCAGCCGAACTGTTCTTCTAAAATATTAAAAAAAAAAAAAGGAAGAACAAAGATCTGGGTTCCAATATGTGGATTTGAAGCTAAATCTCTTTGTGCAACGCTTCACACAACTCATTTTCATCAATGATCAAAGATTTATGAATCAAAAATTAAACACCAATGAAAAATAAAATCAAAATTGTTTGATTAATGATTAAATTAGGTTAGGAATGAAAATAATTTTGGATTTTGGTTGGTTTATGTTTATGTTTTAAATTTAGGTGAAGGGTATTTAAGTAATTGAAAATAACTAAGGGTAACTTAGTAATCTACCCACTGTTAGGACACCCCTTATAAACCCACCTAGATAGAAAAATGGTTTTGTATGCCTCAAAACAGGTTTCAAAAGAAAAGAAAAAAAATAGTGACCAAGTAAGCTTGTTCTTCTGCGATGAAATTAAAGACACACAGATGACAGGCCCAAACTCATCACATAGGTTTTAAGAGGTAAGGAGAGACATGTGACAAGGGTCAACCAGAAACAACCTTTTTGTTCGATAGAAACAATGAGGTTGGAAAATGATCCATGGGCCTGTGGCTCAAGTTATTGGTACGATAGAGTTTTAGAATTTGATACTTGTGTAGTGTCACGCGACATGACACTTGATCTTATCAACCAATAAAACCTTATAAAAAATCACCGGATATCATCTAGTACTAATCAGCAAATAACAGCAGTTAAAGCAAAGATCAAGAGGAATTTATGCATATCGAAGCGGGATCAGATAAAACAATGACAGCAGTTCATGCAGAAGCGAAAGCAATGTCAAAAGCTACTTCTTGGTTAAAAGATAATTTATCTAGTGTGTCATTAATTTGTAACATATTACAAAGGTATTGTTGACTTCATTAATAAGAAGTGTAAGGAAATATCTTGGGAAGCTGAAAAAACTATTAAAGAATTTAAGGAGATTCTGGGTACACTTCCACAAGCTAAGGTAAAACACATAAGCAGAAAATACAATTCGGCAGCGGATACTATATCTAAGAAAGCAAGAATAAAGATCTTTAACGTTTATCTTTGCACTTTAGGAAAAATAATAATTAGTAAATCAAGTATATTGTCTAATATTTTTGAGAAAGATGACATTGTAAATCTATTATACTATATTACTTGATTTATGAAATTTAACCTTTCATTCGAGATTTTTTTTTTCTTTTGCTAGGAAAAATAGATCTTATTGAAATAAAGAGAATTACATAGCGTAGTTGAGAAAATCAGGGACATTACCCATCCATTATCCCGAGGTTCTGGACCTCCTACTAAACTTAGTTGCTTGATCAGCTAGAACAATATTGTTTCTTTTTAGAAATTCAAACTAACAAATTGAAAAGGAGAAATAATTATTTTACAGTCATCTAAGACTGATTTATTATACCAAAATAGTTGATTACTATTGGAATTAAAAGTATCAATCACCGAGTTAGCATCAATGATAAAGCACACTTTCTCAAGTCCTTTAGCTTTTTCCCATGTCACTGCATTCAGTAATGCTATACTTTCAGCTTCCTATGCATTCCTCACTGACCCTGCTTTGAGCTTGCACCCAATGAAGGTACCTGCATTTTTATTCATGATCAATCCAATTCCTGACAAGTTAATATTTTTGACATATGCAGCATCACTAAAAACAAGAACACAATCATTAGGCAAAAAACTAGGGACAGTGGAGAGATTTTCTCTTCAGTAGAGTCTGTATCAATAGACTATTGTGAGATATTATCATTCAAATAGGTCTCGGTGTCATTAACTAGTTTCATTGCTTATCTAGTTGTCACGTGATGATTTAAATGTTTCCCTTGAAAGACACATGAGCATCTGTCTTTCCAAATACTCCATCCAATTGTGAAAAAAACGGCAGCCTTATCCTCTAAACTGTTATCAGAGATCATTTGATAACCTAGTCTTGTAGACTGATGAAAGAATCGTTATCATGAGAAATAAGGTATGCATAAGGGGTTAGAGACCATACAGACTTAGCAAACAAACAAAGTAGTAAAATATGCTCAGGGGTTTCAAGGGAGCCAAAGTTACACATACTGCAAAAGTTGATATGCCCATTAACAAATCTACCAAACACTGATTTGGCAGGGAGAATGTTCTCATGGAACTTTCATATAAAGATCTAGACTTTAGGAAGAATTGAAAGTCTCCATAGAGTCTTATAGAATGTATTACTAGTTTGAATATTATTCATGTAATCTATCTGACCATAAATTACTTTATACGCAGACTTAACAATGAACATGTCATTTTTAGAATATGGCCAGATAAGTCTGTCACTCCCTGAAAGAGGTATCCTAGATTCAAGGATAATCTTAGCATTATGAGGAGTCAAAAAAATCTCTAACAAGCTCAGGATTCCAGATCTTAGTATCTTCATCTATAAAAGCAGAAACTGTAAGATTTGGATTAGGGCTAGCAACAAACATAGGCTCACAAGAATTTTGAATCCATCTATCTCTAAAGGCATATATATTCTTACCATCTTTAACTTCCCAAACAGAATGTTTAAAAATGAATTCTAGACCTCGACAAATACTTCTCGAAGCCCAGGAACAGTCATCCTTCTTAGAGTAATAAAGAGGATGACAATTTTTAAAGTATTTACATCTAAGAATAACTGCCCACAAAGCATTAGGTTTGTGAACCAGATTCCAAGCAGTTTTAGATAAAAGAGACAAGTTGACATGTTTAATATTTCTAAAGCCTAAGTCATCCTGATATTTATGAGTACAAATTCTAGGCCAGGATCTGAAAAAAATACCCCCTATTCTAGACTTACCCCACAAGAAATCTCTTTGGGAAGATTTCATATTATTAATAATACTATACTATCAGAAATTGTGAATGTGTTCATGTGATAAATATTAGAAGATTTTAATACATTTTGGACCATTACAGATCTATCAACTTGATTAAAATGCTTACATTTCCACTTAGCTACCCTTTTATCAAAATGATCATTAAGATAGTTAAAAGAATCAGTCCTTGACCTAGTTATAAAAAGGGGAAGTCCTAAATATTTCTTATCCAAAGCAATTTTTTTTAACTTTTAAATCATTGATAAGAGAGACAACATGATCAGGGTGGACATTATTACTAAAAAATATCCATATTTTTGAAGATTAATCACTTGACCAGATGCCATACCAAAGTCCTTAATTAAACCCAACAGATTATTAGCTTCAACATGTGAAGCTTTTGCAAAGATGAGACAATCATCTGCAAAAAGGAGATGACTTATTGCTATGAGCCTCTTTACTAACTTTAATACCTTGAATAAGATTATTCTCATCAGCATGAATTAGATACCTAGAGAAAGATTTCATGCAAATTATGAACAAGTATGGAGACAAGGGATCTCCTTGTCTCAAACCCCATGTTGGTCTATAAGATTCACATGGAGATCTATTTAACATAATAGATATGCTGGTGGTACTGATGCATTGATGTATTAAGTGTATTAAGTCACACCAATGCTCAGAAAAACCAAAAGCTTTAAGAATATCTCTTAGGAAAGCCTTAGACATGTCAAGTTTAAGGCTCATGACACCCCATTTATCCCTTTTCCTTTCCTTTTCATTGTATGAACCATTTCATGAGAAATAATGACATTATCTTGAATGTTCCTATTAGGAACATATGCGCCCTAAAAAGGGCTTATCATTTTGCTCAGTAAAGGTTTCATACTATTTACAATAATCTTAGAAATGATTTTGTAATTAGAATTGCATTATGAAATGGGTATAAATTCATAAGGACTAAAAGGTTTTGGAATCAAAGACAAGAAAGTATGGTTCATATCCTTTAATAGATACTTGGATTCAAAAAAAAACTATTAACTGTTTTTCCAAACATCATTTATTAAGAAATCAATATTTTCTTTATAGAACCCATGTGGAAAACTATCAGACCCTGGGGCAGTCCAGGGAGTCATTTGGTTTATGGTATCAATAACTTCCTGCTTAGTAACTGGTCTAAGCAAGGTTTGATTATCAATATCTGAGATACAAGGGTCTATACAATTAAGAAGTTCAGTATTTCTGTAAGGAGATGAAGTAGTCCTTATAGAATTGAAATGGTTTACCAAAAGGGTTTAAAGATCAGCTTTATCATTAACCCACTGTCCATTATCCAATTTAAGAGCACTAATATGGTTAGAGTGCTTTCTTATATTGGCATAATTATGGTAAAACCCAGTATTTCTGTCAAAGGCTCTGAAGAACTCTTGTCTAGATTTTTGAGCATAAAAGTCTTCTTGAACTTTTTGCCAGCGTTCTAGATCAAACTCTACTTGTTTAATCAGTTCCACATTCTCTGAAGAATGAGGAAGATTAGTCAGACCATTGAGTTGATTATTAAGAGTTCTAACCTTATGATCAATATTACCAAAATATTGGATATTCCAGAGTTTAAGTTCATGTTTAACAAACCTTAGTCTGTTTGCTAATTGATAAGGAGAAGAACCTCTGGCATCCTTAGAGTAAGAATTACTAATTACTTCCCAAATAGACGGGTCACTACCCCAACACTTGAAGTATCTATAAGGCTTACTACCTTGGTTAGACATGGGATTAGTCTCCAAGATAATTGGGATATGATCACTGCATATAATGTCAATATGGTGAACACAGGAGGAAGCATAATGATTTAGCCAGTGGCCATTACCAAGAGCCCTATATAATCTAGCATAAATGCAATTATTCCAAGTAAATTTATTTCCAATGTATCCTAAATCAGAAAGTTCAGCAGTATCAATGATTGTTTGAATTTCAGGATACTCTATAGTAGTGGGAGTTGTGAAAGTAGATCTTTCATGGGCATGCATAGTGATGTTAAGATCACCTATGATTACCCATGGAAGATCGGCTCTAGAGCCAATTTCACCAATGTATTTCCATTGCTCCATTTTCTCATCATGGCATACAGAACTATGGCTAGAAAATCTGGTTTACTTGGATTATCAGAAATCATGACATTAATCATTTTATCAGTATTATGAACTATTTGACAATGAAAACCTGTTTTCTAAAGAAGAGAAATACCCCCCATGAATTAGGGTAATTGAACCTCCTAAGATATTGATTCATCTTAGAAGATTCATTTTTAGTCTCACACAGAAAATCATGTCAGTGTTTTGACTCCTGACCAAATTCCAAAGAGAATTCCTGGTAGTAAGGTTGCGGAAGCTCTGACAATTCCACGATAGAATTCTCATTACTAAGAATTGAGAACAAGCTAAATATAGATATATTTTACTACCACGACTAATAGTTTGATGGGTACGTTATTTATATGTCCCTACTTTTGACACCCAATAAATATATCCTTATACAACAAATATATCCCTACTTTTTAATAACCTTATCCATTTAAAATTAGATTACCTTAATACTCTCATCCATACAATATTTTTCTTTATTTCAAAATGGAACAAATTTCTTCCTCTACCACATCACCACCACCACTAGTACCACCACCACCAACATTCACATACCATTCCACCACCATCGTTCAACAACCACCACCTACCAACCGCCACCACCACTAATATTCCACCACCACTCCTTCACCACCACCATTACACCACCACTAGTCCTCCACCACCACTAGTCCGTCGCCGCCACCACCACCACTAGTCTGTCGTCGCCGCCACCACCGCCTCCGTCACTACTGGTTCATATATTTTTGTATCAACAGCAATAGTTGATCCAAATAAAAATGGAACCAACAATAGAAGTTGATCCAATTTAGGGGATCAACAATGGTAGTTGATCCAAAAAAAAAAAAAAGGATCAACAGTAGAAGTTGATCCATGTAAATAGAGTGAACTTGGCGTGAGGCGAACACGCATCATCTGACATGAACTCAGTCATGCTACCATTGTACCACAAGTTCAACATTGGAAGAAATTTACATGATTTAAACTACAAGCAAGAATTAAACTACAAGCATGATTATACTTATCGAAGGAAATATTGTCAACAATAAGAGTTGAAAGGATCAACAACAGTAGTTGATCCCATAAAAAATTGGGCCAACAACAGGAGTTGATCCCATAAATGGATCAACATCCATAGTTGATCCCATAAAAATTTGGGTCAACAACAACAGTTGATCCCGTAAAAACTGAAGCAAGTAGGTTTACTGAAAGGACAATTGCTATACCTGGAACACCATCAACAAATGCAACCAAAATCACACCCAATCTCCACCACAATCACACTCAAACTCCACCACCAGTATCACCACAAACATCCGAAACCACCAATATTTATTTAAAAAAACCACCAACCTCAAAAACATCACCAACCCTCATGAATCGATTACCAAAAAGACTACTACCAACGCACACCACCGCCATCACCACTAGGTCAAAACGATGATACATACCATTAATTTTGAAATCCAACAATTTTCAATATCAATAAATTCATGTATTGCGACAACTTAGTTTACACTATGTTACATCATAAAAACGAGATTCAAATTAAATGGAGATTCCTAGGGTTTCTGATACAAACCCGATCCATCGCTCTCTCTGAAATTCGTAAAATTTGTAAAATTAGTTTTCACAAATTTCAGATCTGAAATCGGTTAATTAAAACTTTTGATTGATTTAAATCTCAAATCTGAATGGTAACGATGGAGACGGTAGTGGTGATTATGGTGGTGTTGGTTGTCGTTGCGTTGATAGAGACGGCGGTGGTGGTTGCAACGATGAAGTTGGTGGTCATCGATTCTGGTGATTTTTATCTGCTGATGAAACGAAGAAGGGGAAGAAAGATGAAACCAAGAAGGAGAAGAAAGAAAGGAAAGGTTAAATAAAGGATATTATGAATTATACTCCCTCCGTCCCACTATTAGATGACCTAGTTGAAGTTTGCACAATTCTTAAGGCAATGAATGAAATGAGTGTTTTTAAGTATTTTTTACAACTATGCCCTTATGGATAATAATTTTTAAAATTTAGAAATTATTTATCTCTCAAACTATACCATAGATTTTCGTAAATTTTGTACCGTTGAAAATCATTTTAAAACACCTACGTAACGAGTATAAACATGAATATCAAATTATACATATTTCTTATGATACCGATAATCAATCAAAAGGGTAGTTTTAGAGATATCCCCTTGATTAGTGAAATAGGTCAACTAATGATGGGACAAGATCTTAGATCAAGTAGGTCATCTAATGGTGGGACGGAGTGAGTATTATTATTGAAAATTCCAATTATGCCATTTAGGAAAATTTATGAAGTCTGTTAGGAATATTTGTGAATGTCCATCAGAAGTAAGGAGAATAATTCAATTTCCACTGGTTTGACAACAGTCTCATAAACCCAAATCAATCGTAGCAACAAGGTTTCAAACTTCAAAGCTGTAGTAGGAATTTGAGCAAGGCTTTACCATCGTGCTTGCTGTTAGACAGCGCAAACAGCAGCCCGGCACCTACAATCCACGTGAGTACAACAACATAGGTAACATCAATAAATATTCTCAGGTCAGAAGATACGTATTTTAATTTTGAAGATCCTCCTCTAGTTGTACTCCTAGGGCAAGCAAAACTCACTAGTCAGACTGAACCTAACCAACGGCCAGGAACTAGTAGGATGACAGTCGTATTCATACACCTTAGGATGGACGTATAAGAATACTCCAGTCCAGTGGTTGTTTGGTAACGAATTTGTTGGGAAGGTTTTGTTTGGGAGAAACAAAGAAACTCTTTTAACCAAAACGGCGGAGCGATAGATAGAAGAGGAAGAAGATACTGTAAGCCAGGAATAATCTAGAAAAACAGATTCTTCTTATTAAAGCCAATAATTCTCCACTACTACAGGTATTTCATTTTCATCAAATCATTTCCTGCTGTAATTCTGAAATCAATCTAGTTTTGTGGATCTCTTTGTTGGATTTCAGATCTGTAAGTTTTCTAGATTTGAGTAGATTTTGATATGTTCTGGTTCATGTATTTGTTAGATCTGATTTGTAAGTTTTGAGCAGTCTTTTGGATTTTTCATTTTTGAGGTTTAGGTTGAGATTTGTTCGTGTTTCTGATGAGAAATTTTCACAAGAAATTTTAGTAGGTTGATGAAATTAAGGTTTCGTAATGGTTTGATTCATGTAGGTGAGAGCTCCATGAGTTGTTTACAAGATTTTTTTTTAATTATTTTTGTGTTACGTTAGTTGTAACATGTCTATAAGTTTAGCTGATTGATTCTATCTCCTTCAGCAGTTTCAGCAAATTTATCAATGAATTCGAATGCTGTAAGTTAAGCTGATAGATTATATGTCCATTGATTAGGAGTGTGAAAACTGAGTTTCAATCTTATAAAATCGTGACTTTTAAATAATAGCTTGTTAGATGAAGTAAGTTTTGAGCAGTCTTTGGATTTATGGATTTTCATTTTTGAGGTTTGGTTGAGATTTATTCGTGTTCTAATGCGAATTTTGTAAGAAATTTTAGTAGGTTGATGAAATTAAGATTTCTTAATGTTTTGATTCATGTAGGTGAGCTCATGAGTCGTTGATACCAACTTTACAAGTTTTTGTTAATTATCTTTGTTTTAGGTTAGTAACATGTGTACAAGTTTAGCTCCCCCTTCAGCATTTTCAGCAAATTTATCAACGAGTTCAAATGCTATAAGTTTAGCTGGTAGATTATATGTTCATTGATGAGGAATCTAAAACTAAGTTTAATTTGTATAAAATCGTGTCCTTTAAATCGTTTGGGAGTTGAAAGGAATGATCTTAGAAAACATAAATTCGAGAGACCATGAGATGTATTCTAGGAATGAATATTTTGCACCAAAATCAACTGGATTAGACTTGAATGTAAATATGTGTGTGTGTTTCTGGCTTCGATTTTTTTTATTTGTGCCTAAATGTGACTTAAAATTCTGTTTTCCTTTTGTAAAATTTAAGCTTTGACATATATTTTGCTTGTGTTCATTGTCAGATAGTAAGATGGCTGCAACAGCGGCAACTACTTTTTCGGTTGCATCTGTTTCTTATGGAAGCCAAGGATCAAAATCTAAATCCTTGAACTTTAGATTCAACTCCCCAAACTATCTTAAGAGTTTCAGTGGTCTAAAGGCTGCAGGATCTGTTAAATGTGAATCTGAAGCGTCTTTCTTTGGCCAAGATAGTGGTGCTGCTCTTCGTGCCTCTGTCGCAGTAAGAGCTGAGAAACAGAACAAGGAGGGTCTTGAGAAATGTTTCCAGCCTCAGGCTTCTTTTAAAGTGGCAATTCTCGGAGCAGCTGGAGGAATTGGTCAACCCCTTTCACTTTTGATCAAGATGTCACCTTTGGTCTCGGCCCTTCATCTCTATGATATTGCTAACGTAAAAGGAGTTGCTGCTGATCTCAGTCACTGCAATACTCCTTCCCAGGTTCTAGACTTCACTGGCCAGGCCGAATTAGGGAATTCATTGAAAGGTGTTGATGTGGTCGTCATACCAGCTGGTGTTCCAAGAAAGCCAGGAATGACACGTGATGATCTCTTCAACATCAACGCTAGCATAGTGAAAACCCTGATTGAAGCTGTTGCTGATAATTGTCCTGATGCATTCATCCACATCATCAGCAACCCTGTCAACTCTACGGTACCAATTGCAGCAGAAATATTGAAGCAAAAGGGTGTTTACAACCCAAAGAAGCTTTTTGGTGTTACAACGCTTGATGTTGTCAGGGCTAACACTTTCGTTGCTCAAAAGAAAAACCTCAAGCTCATTGATGTGGATGTCCCAGTTATTGGAGGGCACGCTGGGATCACCATCCTACCACTTCTTTCTAAGACCAGACCATCTGTAAGCTTCACAGATAAAGAAGTAGAAGATTTGACAGTAAGGATCCAAAATGCGGGAACAGAAGTCGTCGAAGCAAAGGCCGGTGCAGGATCTGCCACCTTATCCATGGCATATGCAGCAGCAAGATTTGTGGAGTCATCTCTACGTGCTCTCGATGGAGACACAGATGTGTACGAGTGCTCATATGTCCAGTCAGAATTGACTGATTTACCCTTCTTTGCATCAAGGATTAAGATTGGAAAGGAAGGGGTTGAGGCCATCATATCCTCTGACCTCCAGGGTTTGACTGAGTACGAAACAAAGGCACTGGAGGCCCTTAAACCAGAGTTGAAGTCCAGTATCGAGAAGGGTGTGACCTTTGCACAGAAGAAAGAGACCCCGGCATCAGTTTGAAAGCTGAAACCAACTACTACTACACAGCCATAATATGAGTTATATGTTGAAGGCAAATAAAACCAAGGTTTCAGTTTTGTAGTGCAGAAGAGTTTTCTGTTTCTTATGCAGGGTTGCTATTTTTGAGTAGCCAGAAATAGATTTTGGGTTAACATAGTGTTGTAGGTTGAAGAGAATTTTTCGTGGGTTCACGTGGGAGATTGTATTTTCATTTATGGTTTCTGATTGTTATTCTCTACTTTACCTGTTTCCTTGTCAGTTGTCGTCTCTGCAGTGTATTAATCCCATTCAGTAAAAATGGAAGCCTTTAATAAGTTGGAATTGAAAATGAAATGAATTCATTTGGATGTTAGATCACAAAATACAGGTAAAGTTTGCTTTTATGTAAGTATCTAAACTGATTCATTCATCATATTTAGGTAGGATTATTCACCAAATTAGAATTTAGATTCCATCTATTTCAAGGCTCCTATTTCGATCACATTTGCCAACAATGTTATGTTGGTTGTTTGTTTTACCAAAACTAAGAAAAACCGATGAAATTGGATAACTGAACATCATTCAGCAAGCAGGAATACATGTAAGTTTCATACTAGTCCTGTTTTGAGTCAAACCAAACAAACAGTATTAAATTATACTTGGATTAAGCTGCAGATAATTTGAGATCATCTGTAACTTCTACAGTTTCTATTGCACCATTATAAGTGCTAGAATTTTCTCCAATTGCTCCAAAATAGGGGAACTCAACTGTGGATTTGCACCTCTGCCTGGGAAGTACTGGGCATCTGATTAATTCAGAACCATTTATATCGACGCAGATGTAGATCTCGTAAAGCTGACTATTACCATCTCCGTCCACATTACATTGTATTCCTGGAATGAATCCAGTTGCTTCTCTTATGGCTTTTTTTATGCGGTTTAAGCTGTAAAACCTTCCATCTGGTTTTATGCCTGCACAAATACATTTCAAAAGCAACCTAATTAGTAACAAGATAAAGACAGCAGAAAGAGATCTTCAGATGGACGCCTACTCCGAAGGATGGGCTGTACATGTGCGAGATCATATTTATTACCTGAGTTGGTGAGGATTTTGAGAAGATTTATTTTTCTCTTCAACTTTAGAGCTGATGCAAAGTAGCTATGCTGGTTAAGGCTTGATTCGGAGCAGGTTCCATGTTTGTTCCACTCGTGTCCCCAAAATGCATCACCATTACCACTAGGACAGGCAAGCGTTGGCCAGTTTTTTTGTAAATCCCATTTGAGGTCTGAAAGCTACATACAGAAACACAGCCTGGTTATATTCTTACATATATACTATTTGGTCAAATTTCTACTATAAGTCAATAAAAACTTACCACTGATGGATCATATAGACTATCAGGATCACAATTGGATGGATAAGAGCCATCCTTGTAATTTGGCCAGAGCCCGTGAATTCCAAAATCTGCTCTTGGTTTTCCAGTCGACGGAAAGCAGCAACCACGTCTGGTGTCGCAGTAAGACCCCGGCCACTACACCAAAAATAAAAGAACACCATTAGAAAACCAACATACATACAAGACAGTAAATCATTAAGCAAACACAAATAAAAAGAAGTGATTGAGAGATTGATACTCACTGATTGAACAAAATAGAAGAAATCAAAATCTTGAGAAACACATTGAGTAGAGAAAAGTTGTATCACAAGCAAAATGTGTAGAAGAATGAGAAAAGAGAACTTGCTTGATTTCATGATAATGGTTGCAAACCAAGTGTACAATAATACTAAAGATGAGAATCAAATTATTATCCTCTATCCCATACTTAGCCAGCTAAATTCAATATTTATAAACAAAATAATTGTAAGAGAAATTATTGGTGATTTGAATAATACTAATAAAAATTATGTCATGCATTGAGATGCACTAAGATATTGATTAGAGTAATACATGCAGTACATTTTCTCGTTTCCTTCATATTTCCTTGTTTTGTCTTTCCTATATTTTTAATCCATATTTTCGTCTCAAGGTTATTTGAGCATCTTCTCCTAATTTTAAGGATCGAATCTATCCTCGGGCCTGAACAGACCCGACCAACCTTGACAGCAAGGTCAAATGGATCATAAATCAACTTAGCTTATGGAATTAGATCATGCTCACCATGTTCTATAACTCACAATATCATCATTCTACGACTTAAAATCAAAATCCAGTGAAAAAAATAAGTTTACCGTACATTAGCTATCTACACTGTGCAAAAAATTCACCTACAGACAAGATTGTAGATACACAAGCATTTTTTTCTATCCATACAGACTGCTGCTAATGATTATGCCCAAAACTATAATAGTTTTTATATAGACAAAATAATTTTTGCCTTCCACCACCAATCACGGCACCCCTATTAGGAGCTAATATGCCCATTATATTCAATAGACCCACCTTCCTCCACGGGATCAGGAGTACCCCGAATATAGTGACACCTAAAGAATCAGATGAAACGCATTTCTCCCTCGATAGGGAATAAGATTCTCAGGAAAATGGAATTCATTTCCTCCAACCAGACAAACTCTTAGAGCAAGTATTATGGTGGAATCCAAGCTATTTTAAGCTTGGAAAAAATGTGGATTGTCAAGTTTAATGGTTATTAAATTGGGACCATCAACATTTTTTTTTTAGACATATTCCAAGGTTTCATGGAACAAAGCGTGGAATCCAAATGAAAAAGCTAATTTGATTCGCGTTAAACGTGATTTGAATCGCGTTAAAACTTTTAGAAAAATGCTATCCCAAATTTTGTTTTGTAGCATTCCAGTTAGCATATGTCAAACGCTATTATGAACTGCGGATTATATCTTTCCAAATCGCGTACTATTTATACTAGTTGCACTCTGTTTACATCACAAAAAAGGATTGTTTGCTTTTTTGACACTTTTTTAGAATTTATTTGTTCATATTTTTTTGAAAATCAAATTGATGATTGATTATTTATTTAAGTTCGACAAAATAACTATTAAACGTACAACTCAAATCTTTAAAATAGAATTCATGGAATAATATTAAAAATAATTAAATTACGCAGATTAAAATATCTAAAATTTAGAATTACATAATTAAATGACGCTTGAATACCTACAATAAACTTTAAAGCATGACTAATTTTCATTAATTGATCATATTTCTATTTCGAACTTCCGAGCATGCGTCTCTAGCTTCATTATCGGAAGGATCGCGGGGTCAATGTCAAGTCAGTTGTGTCGGTCGATATTATAGGTCTTTATCGTGTATCGGGAAAAAACTGTACGATACCTAAAATATTGGCAATACAAGGATTGAACGATAAATACACTTGTATCGGCCGATACAAACCAATATATAAGGTTCACCGGTACACTGATAATATCGGCATGGGTAATTTGATAGAATAAATTATTTAGATATGAAAATTTGTGAATGTAACCCTTCCTCCTAATCATATTGTTCCTCTGTACCCTCAAAAACTCAATCCGATTGAGTAAAGAAATTTCCAACTATTTCATTTTTCTTAATGATGGTGAATTTGTACCGTGAAGCTTTTGATCTTGAGAATTAATGCATCATATGACACCAAAATTAAAATATTTAAAAACATTTAAAATTCTAGATCTTAATGATGTATCACCGATAAAAATCAATATAATCTTTTGTATAGGTGTATCGGACCCGACCGATACGATACTGATACACGATATTAACCACTTTGCGCGGGGTGTAAGTTCCAGGATAAATCTTGGAGTATTCTTAAGAATTTGGTAGACTTGATCAAATTGGAATTCTATATTCTTATTCTCAAGATATAGCTTTTTCCATGCGCCTCCCAGGGAAAAAAAAAATCAAAAAAAGTCTAGTTTAGTATCATATTTAGAAGATAAATAATTTAAGCTATGTATGTAACTAAAAATACTTGCAATTTCTTCTAAAGATCATCCAAAAGGTATACTTCTAAATTGAATATATGATGCCCATATAAATTTTGACCTTTTTTTGACAATTATATACCTATTTTGTATCTTTAGCATTGTTCTTCCAAAATATATTTTGTGAAACAACTAAGAGGAAGATCCGGTTTTTTCTTTGAGTAATTTGAATATCCTTGCAAAGGAAACATTAAGTCATTCTCTATTTCTTGATTTTCTTCACGAGACCACCCATTTTTAGGGTGTACTTCAATCTAAAGGGTGTACTTCATCCATTTCCAATAGGAATGGAAGATAATCGAACGAAATCTAAAGGGTGAAACCAATTTCAAAGTTTGGGAATAAAATGAAAGAGTGGTAAACCACCACTTCTCTAGGGTTCTAACAGATAGTTTTTGATCATTTCTCTTCATTTTTATTTCAAAAAATCTGGAAAACCCGGACCTTTGAAGAACATCCTAGCATTAGAATTCCTTGCTACAATATCTTATAAATCTTCAAGGTGTCCCCACCTGCTTCTAATTCTAAACTGAATGTCATGGAATTTAGCATTTGGTTTATACTTTGAAGAGATATATTTCTCCGGACAATTATTTTCGCTCAATTTGATATAGTCATGCATAATCTATATAGAATCATCACATGAAGGCTTAATTTAATAGTCACACAATACACTCTAAGATGATCACATAATCTAAACTAAAACATTTCATGATCCCTAACCTCTTGAAAATAAGAAAACATGCACAATATTTATCTTGATCATCTAAATCCCAAATTTTCATGTCAAATTCGTCATATTTGGGTTCAACAACCATATCATTGTTCAAACTATCAATTATTTTGATCAAATCATGAAAAGTTTAAAATAAAAGGAGAAACAAATCAACTTACCTCTCTTTGGGTTATCAATAAAAATAAAAAAACTGAAGTATGTATGTAGAGATTCCTTATTCACCCAAGAACAAATCCTTTGAAGCAATCGTACTAATTATATCAATGATAATGAGAAATCAAAAGGGGGGGAAATACATTTTCTTTTCCTTTTAGAGGAGAAGAAGTAGAAAGAGTGTGTATGAGTGATTTTTGAGAAGAATAAAGTATAAGAGATCGCGTCCATTTTCTATATAGATAATCAAAAATACGCGATTTGGATTGATGTTTAACGCAAATCGAAATCGCGTTGGACTGATAACAAAGTCAAGTGTGGTTTTGAATTTCTGTCTCTACAGAGATATCGAGGAACGCTATTTCATTTCGGGTTAGACGCTAATTGGATTTGAGTTTATGTGGATTCCACTATAAGACTTGAGTTATTTAATTATAATAAATATATATAAAAAAAGTTAAATCTGCAATTCCTAATTAATAGTTCACCAAAATTAATTTTGAACTTTCTACGGTAAAAAAATTTAAATGTGAAATTTCTAATTAATAGTCCAAACATCAGTTTGAAAGTTGAAATCAACTATTACATAGCCATAATATAAGTTCTATGGTGAAGACAAATAAAAACATGATTTCCATGGTGAAGACAAATAAAAACCAAGATTTCAGTTATGTAGTGCAAAAGAGTTTCATGTTTCTTGTGAAGGGTTCCTATTCTTGAGCAGCTAGAAACAGATTTTGGGTTAAGATAGTTTTTTTCTAAAACATGAAAAGGTTAAAATTGTGTTGTAGGTTCAAGAGAGTTATTTCTGGGTTCATATTGGAGAATGAATTTTCATTTATGCTTTCTAATTTTTATTCTCTACTTTCCCTGTTTCCTTGCTAGTGGCCTTTAGTAACATGGTTGTTTTGAGCCTACCTCAGTCGTTCAAATTTTTCTCCCACCTTGAGTAGAGGATAATGGTTGTCTAAAATGTATGAAATACCAAAATACTATTGATGCGTAATTTAATAATCCTACTAATCTAAAAAAAATACACATACGAAAACCTAAATCATTTATATTAACATACCTTAAAAAATAAACTAAAACCTAATATATTTCCAATATTACATAGAAAAATATGCATTATGGTCCAGGGTTATGTAACCCCGCACAATAATTGTTCGCCGTGTCAAATATGCCTTTGAACTTATAAGCACTTAGATATGTTCAATAACATTCAATACTTAACCATAATTCACAAGTCCAAAGTGATTTTTTGTGAACAAAGTTGTCTTAGAAATGTCTATGAGAGTTTTAACAAAAGCGAACATAGTCATATAGAATAGTTCGTGTACTTATGCTAAACTAAAACGGTGTAGGTTTGCAAACCATTGGTAGTTCGCGAAGTCAGCCCCAAAGGGTTTGCAAACCTTGGAAGTTTGTAAAATCATATTCAAGGGGTTTGCAAACCTACCCCCATTTCGCAACTCAGATGTAAAGAGTTTGCAAACCTCTATAGTCTATCGGATTCACACTGACTAAGGTTTTACACACAAGTATGTATACCTTACGCCAAGTAGTTCTAACTTTCTCATAATAAATTCGAAACATTCCCAATAGCATAGACTGTTAGAGCATTGATCGGTCGAACTCGCAAGCGTTTCTATCTCAAGCTTGTTTGTCAAGTTTAGTTGCCAAAACTATAAGTCTTGATTTCTAGTCTACTTATAGCTAAGTATCGGATTAGGATAGTAAGTGTAGTTGAGCTCTAGACTCCACGGTGTTCATCAAATGAATACGAAGAACTACTCGAGGGAAATTGTGGAACTTCATCGACAAAAGGTATGTGGAGACTTGAACTTATCTATCAAAAGTCTATCTACTCTATCTCCTATTTGAGACAAAAGTCGTATTGCTATATAGACTTCGATTATACACATTTTCTTTTTCGAGCCGAGTTTATCTCGCTTATCTATTTCTCGAAATATGTGTTGGTAAGCTTTCGCTTTGGCCATATTCATCTTTACTCATGACGAAAGTCATGTTGATTATTTCAATAACTTGAAAATCGCTTTGATGAAAATAGTTTGTGGATAACGACTATTTTAACATCCTCTAAGAAAGTTTCAATGATTGAAATGAGAGTTTAGAACAAGTAACCAAGTTTGGATATAAACATAGTGTGTTCTCACATTTGTGTAAAAGTCCAAAACCGGGAACCTAAATTATGCGTACCCGTACGCGTACAGGCGGTTGTTGGAGTCCGGGTAAAGAAGTTTCACGTCCGTGAATTTCTGCTGGAGTTTGAAAGTTAAAAACAAACTCATCCTGGTACTTAAGTATGCGTACATTTATGCGTACTTAAGCAGGTTTGTTGATGGTGGTTTTTAGTTCAAGGGCTAAAATCGTAAACCTTGTATTTAATGCGCTGTCATCTGCAAAGGAACATAAGCCATTTAAAATCAATGAGTGTTTAAGCCTCTTCGCTCACATATGTATTGAGCAATTCAATATATTTGTATAAATGAAATTTACTCATAATGGTGCGTGCAACAACAATCCAAAAATATTCTGTGAATTTTATCTTCCACCAGTATTATTTACTAATGCATGACTTGCCTAGTATTTTCCTACACTATGTTCCCAGCCGAACTCTCAATAATGACATGACATGATGATTAAATGTTCAGTCTCAGCAGAGTAGCATGAATCTCCCGAAGTGTCAGTATTGAGATCTGCATGGAAGTACTCAAAGGCTGCATCACTCTCCGACAAAGAGACCAGCGTGTTTATACACTTTTTAAATTAAAAGATAGTGCGATTGAACGCGTTTAAATACCTAAAGGAAAATATAGACTGTCCATGTCAGTCTCAAAATGATCACGGCCGTACGTTTTGGCCAGTCGATTTATAAAACCTACCCACATCCTAACATGGTCGGACAAGATCCATAATGTTCACCATCGGGCCCACTATCATCCCAACCGATCGAGATACTTTTAGTTTACCCGCATCACCCCTAGTCGTTAGCCAGAAGTTAGGGTGATCGCGCAGTTGAAAAGAAGCTCAACGAGCTAAGACCGACATATCGGTCTCAAACTCATCACATCCGTCAAACTTAGCATGCCTAGTTGGATGGATCGGATGTTATTTTGAACGACCAATGAAGTGCATAAATGCTCACCAGCAACTCACCCTGGCCGGTCGAACTACTTACGATATGATAACAACCACCAAAAACGTTAGCACGAAGACAAGCCAGCCGCATGAATGAAAGGAGTCTTAATCGAATCAGGCTGCCTAGGTCGGTCTTAAATCAATCGTGACCAACCAACTTTTCCAGCCTAGTCGGACGACCTAGATCGCATCTCGAACGATCAAAGAAGCGCCGATGTGTTCATTGGCGGCCCAACCTTCTTCCCAGTCGATCGACTTTCCCATAGCAAGTCAATGACGCATCAAACTATTCAATTGAATTAGGGCAGACGCGGCTGTTTTAAAACCCTAATTTGTGCTTACGGCAGTCTACAACTATCGCAAATCAATCACGACTACCCATCTTCGCCAGCCGAATTGAGTGGCTTAGATCTAATTTCAGATGGCCCAAGAGATGTCAATGTGCACATCAACGGCTCATCTTTACACATGGCCGATCGTCCTGTTCGAATCAGCTCCCAACGCTTTGATTCGACTAGCTAAAATAGGTATGGCCGCACGACTTCCAAACCCTAAATACGACAACGACAATATACAAATGTCGCAAATCATCTCGTCCATCCAACTTCTCAAGCCTAGTTGGATAGTGTAGATTTGTTTTCAGAAATCTAACAAAGTAGCATTGTGATCACCGGCCATCTCTTCCCCACAAGGAGCGATTGACCAAGTGATAGCTCACCCATAGGGTCCTCAAACGAACACCCAAAAAGGGCCGGACGTGCTGCTTTTAAGACGCTTGATTCGTGACTGATTCGATCAAGCTCAAAAACAACGATGCTTCGAGCACATTGATTATTTTCAGCTGCTTATTCGAAAGCGATGCTTCACATACATCGATTATAAGCAATGCTTTATAAATATCAGTTTTACAAATAATTTATTATTATATGACCTAAAAGCACTACGTGTTGCTTTCGGCAACGAGTCCCACGACTCGACCCACTTACTCGAGATGGACGGTTAACAGTAATGAGAGTAGTGGGTGAACGTGTGATCAGTCTTCCATCATAACGGAAACACGATGATCATTACCTTTCGCACAACTCCACTTCTCCATTACTTAACTTCCTCCACTTCCTATGAGATCAAGGTGTGCTCAATGACTTGTATAAATAGGTTTTCAATCTATTTTGACAAAAGAAGAAGACAAGTGTTATCAACACAAGTAGCCAGAAACCATTTTCTGATAAAAGTCATAAAACACCTACACCTTCATAATTTTGATCTCAAACACGTTCTTCGCTTCCCTCCCTAAGATCAACCCTTCTCCTTCACCTTGTGACTGAATTGAATCTGGAATGGTCATTTCTTAGTTTAGGACAGAGTCTTACAGATTGATCTCTCGAACTCAAAAGTATTCCTGTGCGGTACATTTGTTTAGGGTTTGAATTCGTTTCTCATCAACACACCCAAATTTACCAAAAACAGCAGAATCAGTTTTTACCCCAAAACAAGGTTACTTTCTAAAATCGATTTGTTCGTGAACTAAAATATTTATATAATAAGGAATGAAATCTTTGCAAACCGTGGCTATAATGTTCATGAATTGATTCGAGTGAATCAAAATCGATTTTGCTTTAATTGTGTCTTGTATACTTCTATGAGATCTAAGCAATTGAACAACTTTCAAACTAGTTCATTTGAGTCATTTGAACTAGTTATGGTTAAGATGAATAAGGTTGATATGAGAGTGATCATATGGCTAACTTCGGTAACCATTGTTAATCCAACATGGTGTACACGTTTAGGTACGGTTACATAAACCTAAATGAGGGTACATTTCATTTGTGTGTAACAAGCTAAGTTCGATCTAACGGTTGAAAGATATTAGCATGGTTGAATCAGGTTTTTCATATAACGATGAATATTGAATGCATTGTTACCAAGGTAACTTAGATTACAAACCCTGATTTGAAAACTATATAAAGGAGAACTCTAGAAACTGGGAAACCTAATCCCCACACTTCTGTGTGTTACTAGTTGCATAATCTAGAGTCGATCTCCTTTACCCTTAGGTTTCTCACGAGATCATGTAGGTTAACGACTTAAAGACTTCATTGGGATTGTGAAGCCAGACCCAACTATTTTCTATGTAGTTGCGTGATCTAATCTTGCTGGTTCTATCGTGATTGAGTGCAATCGTAATATTGGCTTGAGATTTATATTTCCGATAGGCAATATAGAAAAGTAATCACAAACACCTTCGTATCATCGTTTGTGATTCCACAATATCTTGTTTCGCTAGTCGATTAAGATTATTATAAGGTGATTGATTATATTAGGCTGTTCTTCGGGAATATAAGATCGGTTTATCAATTGGTTCCTGTTCACCTTGATTTATCAAAATACGGAATAAAAACTCATAGGTATTTCTGTGGGAAACAAATTTATCTATTCCAATAGACTTATCTGTGTGAGACAGATTTGTATAACAAGTCTTCGACTTTGGGTCATAACAACTCTTGGTTGTGGGTGAGATCAGCTAAGGGAATCAAGTGCATAGTATCCTACTGGGATCAGAGACGTAAGGAACGCAACTGTACCTTGAATCAGTGTGAAATTGATTAGGGTTCAACTATTGTCCAGTCCGAAGTTCATTGGTAGTAGGCTAGTGTTTGTAGTGGCTTAATACAGTGTGGTGTTCAAAGCTGGACTAGGTCCCGGGGTTTTTCTGCACTTGCGGTTTTCCTCGTTAACAAAATTATGGTGTTTGTGTTATTTGTTTTCCGCATTATATTTTGTTATATAGTTGAAATATCATAAGTTGTGCGTTGTATCGATCAATTAGGAAATCCAACCTTTGGCTGTTGATTGAAATTGATTGATCCTTGAACATTGGTCTTTGGTACCATTCAAGTTACTGCTCTTATATTCAACCGGGCTCGCAAATTTCTATTTGCTGATTGCAGATTAAATTGAGAGATAGAGATATAAACTCATGTAAATACTTTTCTCTAGATTGAGTCTGACTGTCTAGTTGATTCTATAGAAAGTATATTGGAGTAAGTCCTCTCATATTGCGAATTTTTGGGTGTGGTTGTTGTACCCCCGCATTTTCAATTGGTATCAGCGCAGGCAAACACATTAAAGACCTTATAAGTCTGTGTTTGAAGCGATCTGATATGGACAGAAATGTTATCTCTATAAACGTACCATCAGTCTTCGATGGCCCAAATTACTTATGGTGGAAATTTTTTATGTGTGCCTTTCTTCAAGCGCGTGATTTCAATCATGGGTTTATTTAGTTAATGGCTATGATGCTCCCGTTGTTGCAGTAAGAAATGCGACCATTCCAAAGGATATTGGTGCATATGACCCTGCTGAGATTCTTGCAGCAATGCAAAATTCCGACGGTTTGAACGCCATCATTCATACCATTACCCCAGATCTCCAGCACCATGTGACTACGTGCACTCGGTCTAAAGATGCTTGGGATATCTTAGAAACCGTATTTGAAGGGAATACCAGTGAAAAGGAAGCCAGGCTTCAAAACCTAAATTCCGATTAGGAAAACCTTCGTATGGCAGATGAAGATTCATTTGATGAGTTTCATCACAAAGTGTCTGAAATTTCTAATGCATCTTTTGCGTCGGGTAAGACTATTCCAGAAAAAGGACATTGTGATGAAAATTCTCAGGTCGCTGCCATCTAGATACGATTCTAAGAAGCATGCCATCGTTGAGGGAAATAATCTTGATACTCTCTCCAGAAATACATTGGTTGGGAAGTTAAATATCTTTGATCCTGAGCTTACATCCAAATCCGAAAAGGATGT
This sequence comes from Papaver armeniacum, assembly GCA_023531295.1. NCBI lineage: Eukaryota > Viridiplantae > Streptophyta > Magnoliopsida > Ranunculales > Papaveraceae > Papaver > Papaver armeniacum. The sequence continues at coordinate 123,919 of JAJJWW010003948.1, forward strand.
AGCTTTCAAAGCACAAAAGAACGCTAAATTACTTAACAAAAGTAAAAGTGTTTGCATCTTTGAAGATGATCTTTCTAAGTCTGATTCATCAGATAAAGATCTTTGATCAGAAGCACAGTTTAGAGATCTTCTATTGAAGAGAAGTATACGGTTCCCCAAATATAAGCCTAGGTCATCAGTTAAAACTCACAATCGTGTTCCTCCCAAAAATAGGAATGTTGACGAGACCGGTGACGAGGATATGCCACAGTGCTTTAAGTGTAAAGGTTTTGGTCATTTTGCAAATGAGTGTCCGCACCGCAGAAAATACACTGGGAACAAAGGTCTTGCTGCAACTCTTGATGAAATGTCTGGTCACTATGATTCTAATGAAGACGAAAAATCAAGTTTTGCACTTCTTTGTGAAAATATTGATTTTGATAATTTTAGAAATACATACATCAATCTTGATATTCTTTCAGAAGAGAACTCAACCAATCTGGAAGAAAAAGTTGACCTTTCTGTTAGAAACTCCCTGTCTAATTTTTCAGGTTCCACTATGTGTCTAGAATCTTGCACATCTCGGGCGTATAAATTATATTCCAGGTTGACATGATCTTATTGTTCACTCAAAGCTGACGAACTTTCAAAGTGTTTCAAGTACAAACACAAAATGAGGTATGTCAACAAACTTCAACAAAGAGCGAATCGATTAGCAAAAAAGCTCAAACTTTTTCAAAAAACAGCTGAGGTATGTAAGATTTTATCTTCTTCGAAGAAGTTATTTTCCAAGGATAAGACAAGACCACTAGAGAAGAAAGTATGGTCTTAACATTCTGAGAGACAGGGTTCAATGAATTCCTTTCAAAAATGTTATGGTGGACAGATTGTTGTTCACCGCAACACAACTTGATTGTGTTGTTTGGTGCATCTTGTCTCATTGCCTGATCAAAAGAGATAAGATTGTGCACACCTCAGGCTTTAGGAAAAGGGAAATTTTTTAAATTGATTTTTTTTTATCTTCTTAGCTTTGTTGTGTTTTGCAAGTTTGTAATTCTTACATATCTAATTGATATTGGAAAGGACTTCCCTGGTGAATCAATAAAAAGAGGGTTATTCTCGACAATTCTACCCTTCTTAGGGTTGTGAGTTGTGCGTGCACGAACCTATGTTTAAAGGTTTCGTAACCCTACATTCCTTTTTCCTTCTCTGAAACTCTTTTTATCTTAAGACTGCTTGTTGAGTTTAAATTGTGAATTCCTCTCACAAACCCGTATGCATATGTATACTCCAAGCATCATGTCTTCTGATGGAAAAGATTTTAATATGATTGTTAAGTTATCAATCATGAAGGAAAAGAAAGATCTCTGTTACCTCCAACTTTGAAAAGAAAAAGAAGGAATGTGAGGAAGCCAAGAGTTGTTCCTTCAAACTCTCAGAAGTTTTCTGGTGTTCTTGAAGAGTTGAAGCAAACAAGGAAGGAGATTCAGCAAATAAAGTCTATTGTTATGAGAACTCTGGAAATTCAGTTGGCCCTGGTTCGGCATCATCAGCCTAGAAGGTTTGTTGGAATTGACTCCTTTATTCATGAACCGTATGTTGCCATGGTTGTTGACGACAAGGAGTTCGGGGACGATAAAGAATTTTTCAGAGGTCTCAATGTCTAGGAAACTTCTTATGAGAATTTTATTCTTGTGTCTTTAAGAAGGATAACTAGGGTTTGGGATAGCCATTATTGTGAGTACACATAGCTATGTCTAACGTTTTCATCTTCAATGTTTTTAGATTTATTTATTTAAATTCTAAGTTATTTGGAAGATGATTTTTGCAGTATTAATATTTATGATTTCATATATTGCAAATTGTTATGGGATATGTTGTTTAGGTCCGTGAACCTTGGCTGTCCCATACTTGTTCAAAAGTTATCTCTATTATGTCGGTATGAAAGTATTGATAAAAGATAGAATGAACTTTTGAATACAAAAGTTAAGCCTTTTATGTCATTATTTTGCCTGGCATTTTTAGGGGTGACCCCGAAAGAAATAGGGGAGACACAAAAAGACAAAAAAGGTCACCCAAACGTAAAATGTAGTCATGACCAAACTACATTTTTGAATGGCCAAACTACCCTTTATAATCGGTAGATAACTTCACAATCGGGAAGTTAATCCACAATCGGGAGTTAATTTACTTTATATAACTTTCGAATATAAAGTATCCCCAAAATAAAATCCTCTATCTTTTGAATTTTGATCCTATAATCGGTAGTAAAAAAAATTATCTTGACTCCCGATTAAAGTATACCTTTGGCTAAAATGCTACCATGATCGGTAGTGAATTTAGTTTATTTAACTCCCGAGTATAGAGTAGCCCAAAAATAAGATTTTGCAAAAATTCTCAATTTTTTTTAATTTTGGTTGAGCCTATAATCGGTAATAAATGAAGGTATCCTGACTTCCGATTATACAGTGACTCTCTTTGCAAATATCCTACTATAATCGGCAGTCAAGGTAGTTCATATAACTACCGAATATAGAGTTGCCCCAAAATGTGATTTTGCAAATATCCTCAATTTTTTGAATTTTGGTTGAGCCTATAATCGGTCAAGTAAATGAAGCCCCAAAATTATCCCGCAAATATCCTCAATTTTTTGAATTATAATCGGTAGTAAATGCAGTGACTCTCTTTGCAAATATCCTACCATAATCGGTAGTCAAGGTAGTTCATATAACTACCGAATATAGAGTTGCCCCAAAATGTGATTTTGCCAAAATCATCTATTTTTTGAATTTTGTTTGAGCATATAATCGGTAGTAGATGAGGTAAACTCCTGACTTCCGATTGTACAGTGGCTCTCTTTGCAAATATTCAACCATATTCGGTAGTCAAAATAGTTTATATAACTACCGAATACAGAGTAGCCCTGAAAAGAGATTTTACAAAAATCCATTTTTTTTTTGATTGAGCCTATAATAGGTAGTATATGAATTTATCGTTAACTTCCGATTAATAGTATGCCAAATTACGCATTTAGCACAAATGTATATCAATCGGTAGTATCTTTGTGTTACTTAACTGTCGATTTAATATTAACAATCGGACACAAAATAACTTCCAATTACGGAAGGGCATTAACGTATTTTTCTATCTTTTGGAGATCCCTTAACCTTGGCTATGGGTTGGGAATAAAAAAGTCGCCCCTAATTCTTTTGGGGTCGCCCTTAAAAATGCCAGGTTATTTTGATGGAAGAAAGGATGAACTTTTGTTTACAAAGATTAAGTCTATTATATGTCATTGTCCAAATAGTGATGAAAAATAGAATGAACCTTTATTTATTCCACAGTATTGGTCTTTCCCTGATCCACATATTTGTGCATATACTGTGTTGCTCCGTAAGTTCTCTTATGTTGAGCATGGCCAATTGAATTGATCATTTTTGTGGCTAATTCAATTGTGATTTTTGGATACAAATTCATGTTCTCATGTGATTTGATTATGTCCAAAGAAATCCTTCTTTTCTTGTAAAAGTAAGGTCGCTCTTGTTGTTATTTCGGGAATGATATTTTATGGGGGAGAGTTCTTAATTGAAATTGTGCTTAATTTCCAAATCTTTGTGGGGAGTGCGGCAGTGGAATATTATAGGGGATATCTTGTATCTTTATAAACTCCTTGATGAATGCATTTAGTTTCGGCTATATGATTTTATCTAAAAATTTGATATGGGCTTTTATTTTGGTCATGAAGTATCTCTATGGAAATTTCATTAGGATCCCACTAATTTTCGTCCCATTGCCAATTTTATTGACAAAAAGGGGGAGAATTAATGTGTAGTTCACACTACAAATACATATGGTTTTCAGATCATTATGTAAGGGGGAGTGGTTTTCATGTGAGATGAAGTATTGACTAAGGGGGAGTGATACATATCACCATAGTATTGCTGTAGAAGTTGTGATACAATTGAACTTTGATGTTGTGTAATAATACTATGACACTGTATAAAAAGGATTGAGAGCTATTGTTTTCTCATTGTTATAGCTACGGATCTTTAACAACGATGATGCTGAACTGAACATCTATAGAATCATTGGAGTACTTGGAAGTGACGAATATTTTGAGTAATGTTGAAGAACCAAGGAGATCAAGCATTTGGATGAGAAGCTACAAAGTTTATTTATTTTGTATTCCCTATGTATTAATAGTTTTGTCACTAAAATTGAAAAAGGAGGAGATTGTTAGAGCATTGCTCGGTCGAACTCGCAAGCGTTGATATCTTGTTTGTCAAGTTTAATTGCCAAAACTGTAAGTTTTGATTTCTAGTCTTCTTATAGCTAAGTCTCGGATTAGGATAGTAAGTGTAGTTGAACCCTTAGACTCTACGGTGTTCATCAAATGAAGATGAAGAACTACTCGAGGGAACTTGTGGAACTTCATAGACAAAAGATATGTGGAGACTTGAACTTATCTATCACTCAAAAGTCTATCTACTCTATCTCCTATTTGAGACAAAAGTCTTATTGCTATATAGACTTCGATTATCCATATTTGTTATTTCAAGCCGAGTTTATCTCTCTTATCTATTTCTAGAAATATATTTTGGTAAGCTTTCGCTTTGGCCAAGTGCATCTTTACTCGTGACGAAATTTATGTTAACTTGAAAATCGCTTTGATGAAAATAGTTTGTGGATAACGAGTATTTTAACATCCTCTAAGAAAGTTTCAATGATTGAAATGAGAGTTTAGAACAAGTAACCAAGTTTGGGTATAAACATAGTGTGTTCTCACATTTGTGTAAAAGTCCAAAACCGGGAACCTAAAGTATGTGTACCCGTACGCGTACTGGCGGTTGTTGGAGTCCGGGTAAGTATGCGTACAGTACGCATACTGGCGGAAGTTTCACATCCGTGAATTTCTGCTGGAGTTTGAAAGTTAAAAACAAACTCATCCGGATACTTAAGTATGCGTACACGTATGCGTACTTAAGCAAGTTACTTTCTTAAATCGGTTTGTTCGTGAACTAAAATATTTATATAATAAGGAATGTAATCTTTGAAAAACGTGGCTATAATGTTTATGAATTGATTCGAGTGAATCAAAATCGATTTTGATTTAATTGTGTCATGTATAATTCTATGAGATATAAGCAATTGAACAACTCTCAAACTAGTTCATTTGAGTCATTTGAACTAGTTATGGTTAAGATGAATAAGGTTGATATGAGAGTGATCATATGGCTAACTTCGGTTAACTATTGTTGAGCCAACATGGTGTACACGTTTAGGTACGGTTACATAACCTAAATGAGGGTATATTTCATTGTGTGTAACAAGCTAAGTTTGATCTAATGGTTGAATGATTTTAGCTTGGTTGAATCAGGTTTTTCATTTGACGGTGAATATTGAATGCTTTGTTACCAAGGTAAATTAGATTGCAAACCATGATTTGAAAACTATATAAAGGATAACTCTAGCAACTGGGAAACCTAATCCCCACACTTCTGTATAGGCCTGCACATCGGCCGGTCGGCCCGATTTTTGGCCAAAACCGGTCACCGAGCCAACCACATGACGGTTTTTGAAATTGAAATCGTGGCCGAGCCGACCTTCCTTCGGCTCGGTTTTTAACCAATCCGAGTCGACTCGGTCGGTAAAGATTTTTTTGCCGGTTTTCTGGCAGATTTGTGTTGGCGGAATTAATTTTGAAACTGCAAATTCTTTTCAAACTTTCTACCATGTTACAACACGCATTCATCCATACAAAAGCTGTAGATTTCAATTATACAACCATTTCGAAATTTTGGGTACACAAAATTTATAGTATAATTCAAGAAGAATAATTGATATTTGAATCAGATTCACAAATAAACTCATCCACTGATTCACAAAGAATATAGAACCCCAAACCATAAAACAGACAAAATTAAAAACCTAGGGTTTAGAAACCCAAAAAATAACGAAAATCAAATAATTTACTAACCCATACATCAAAATAAAAATACATTGTAAGCATAAAATTCAACTTTGGAGCTTCATTATTAATGTTAAATGAATCAATCGATGGAGATGATTCCTTTACTAGTATACTTTTTATATTTTTCTTCTAAAACTAAACGATTGAGAAGAAGAAGAAGAAGAAGAAGAAGAAGAAGAAGAAGAAGAAGAAGAAGAAGAAGAAGAAGAAGAAGATGATGGAGAGCAGGTCATGATGATGGAGGTTGAATTTGGTGGTCTATGTGAGTTTGCACACTAGTATGGACAGTGAGTGAGAGCCCGAGAGAAGAAGAGGCGCTGAAGAGAAGAAAAATTGAGAGAGAATGTGATTTAGTTTTCTAGGGATAGGATTAAAAGTAATATATAAATCAATGGCTAGAGTTTATCCGGTATATATCATCTCGGCTCGGCCGGTTTTAGACTTGAAACCGTGCACCGAGCCGATAGATCAATTGTTCTGATTCTTAGAACCGTCACCGACCGTTGGATGAACGGTTCGGCACGGTTTTTCCCGGTTTTGTCGGTCTTGGTGAGGTATGTCGGTACGGCCGGTTTTATGCAGGCTTACTTCTGTGTGTTACTAGTTGCATAAGATAGATTCGATTCTCCTTTAACCTTAGGTTTCTCACGAGACCCTGTAGGTTAATGACTTAAAGACTTCATTGGGATTGTGAAGCCATACTCAACTATTTTCTCTGTAGTTGCGTGATCTGATCTTGCTGTTTCTATCGTGATTGAGTACACTTGTAAGATTGGCTTGAGATTTATATCTCCGATAGGAAAGATAGAAAAGTAATCACAAACACCTTCGTCTCATCGTTTGTGATTCCACAATATCTTGTTTCGCTAGTCGATTAAGATTATTGTGAGGTGATTGATAATACTAGGCTGTTCTTCGGGAATATAAGACCGGTTTATCAATTGGTTCATGTTCACCTTGATTTATCAAAAGACAGAACAAAAACTCATAGGTATTTCTGTGGGAGACAGATTTATCTATTCCAATAGACTTTTCTGTGTGAGACAGATTTGTTTATCAGGTCTTCGACTTTGGGCCATAACAAATCTTGGTTGTGGGTGAGATCAGATAAGGGAATCAAGTGCGTAGTATCCTGCTGGGACCAGAGACGTAAGGAACGCAACTGTACCTTGAATCAGTGTGAGATTGATTAGGGTTCAACTACACTCCAGTATGAAGTTCATTGGTAGTAGGATAGTGTCTGTAGCGGCTTAATACAGTGTGGTGTTCAAAGCTGGACTAGGTCCCGGGGTTTTTCTTCATTTGCGGTTTTCCTCGTTAACAAAATTATGGTGTCTGTGTTATTTCTTTTTCGCATTATATTTTGTTATATAATTGAAATATCACAGGTTGTGCGTTGTATTGATTAATAAGGAAATCCAACCTTTGGTTGTGGATTTAAATTGATTGATCCTTGAACATTGGTCTTTGGTACCGTTCAAGTTACTACTCTTATATTCAATCGGGCTCGCAAATTTCTATATGCTGATTGCAGATTGAATTCAGAGATAGAGATATAAACTCTTGTATATACTTTTTTCTAGATTGAGTCTGACTATCTAGTTGATTCTCTAGAAAGTATATTGGAGTAAGTCCTCTCAGATTGCCAAACGAATTATTGGGTGTGGTTGTTGTACCCCCACATTTTCATAGACAATATACACTGTTGCGTGGGAATTTTTCCAAATGATCAACTTGAAACAAAAATAGTTTATGAACAATAAATTGTTCTAATTAAGATTGTTAAGGATCTAAGAACATTCATTGCTTGAATCATATTACGAAAGTTTAACCAAGACAAACTTGAACTCGAATCATTGCTTGAATCATATTTTGAAAATTTAACCAAGACAAACTTGAACTCGAAATTTGTTTCTCATGATATTATATCTACTAAAATCATACGATATAGTCTAATAATATATAATGGTAAATGAAATGAGTAAATAGGATAGGTCAGTATTCACATACCTCTTTGTTAATGAAGTTCTCGCAAATGTCTTCGTTTATTCTTTAGTCTTTAATTTTCGAGGGTTATTCAGTGATGTATGATACTCAACTACCATGCTCTAATCCTAGTATGAGACTTGACTTTAGTAGACTATAAATCAAGTTATAGTTTTGTGCATCTAACATTGACAACAAGATTGAGATAACAAAATTTATGAGTTCGACCGGCCGATGCTTTATAAAGTATCTCTCGGATGAAAAGAAGTTAAAACAAATGTATTGTTTACGGTATAAAATCTTACCGTAACAGGTCTATTTACGGTTGGGTTGGCAACCGTAGACAATCTCAGGTAAGCTTACGGATGGTTTACCTAATCGATGGTAAACTGAAGGAGAAAAGAAAAGTTATGTGGGAAAGAAATTGGGTTTTAGCTATTAGTTCTATGGAACTGACAGCTTAGAGAAGTCCTTGAAGAAGTTATATTGTCAGGCTGAGAAAATGATTGGTTGGATTTCCTGCGAGCTCATTTAGGAGAGTTATGCAACTATTTTACAATGTCATACTTGCACGTGTTAGGTTTAAGCGATTTTTGGCTAGATTTTGGAAAACTTTTTGCACGAGATTCGCGCATGGGAAGATTAGTACTTGGATACCTATTTAAGGGAGACTTTTATTATCTTAGAATCTAGAATCAAGCTTTTGGAGAGAAAAATAAAATGAGAAAAAGCTAGGGCTTGGAGCGCTTTTCCATTACCGTAACTATTTCTAATTTTTTTTATCTTTATGTACCTCATGGGTTTACTAATCCCTTGAGTGGATAAACTTCCTTGTGACTGGGGATGAATTCTAAGTCATAATAAATGATTCAATTTAGCATATAAATCTATTTTTAACTCTTCACATGATTATCATTTGTTTTTACAATAATTAATATTTATGATTGATCGATAAATTGTTTAGGTGGCCAACTAAATTAGTTTATTAGTAAATCTAATGGTAGTAAAGGGTTAGGATATCTGTAATTGTTGAATAACTCTTACACAAGTAGAAATTGCAAAACCTTGCAGAGGGATTCCGTGGAGCAATTGCAAGTAAAAATAATACTAGTAAGTGGACCGAGCATACCGAGTTTAACTGCTAGGATCAAACCTATGTTATCAAATCATAAGGCATTCGAATAAGTTATACCTTGAGAGCGTACTTTTTGGTGGCTCAGACGGAGAGAATATGGAGACCAAGCGTACATGTTTTCCATTAATATAAGAAATTTTGGGGATAGCTAAGTGTACCTTCTATCCTACTTGGTAATAATTTGTGATAAATGAAGAATAGATGAATATACTACTTCGATGGCTATTTAGTAAAGAATTAAGATTCCTTGATCATATTTCTCTCGGTTGATTGCAATCTTAATTACTTTTAATTGCATTGATTTTCCTTTAAATCTAAAACAAGCCCCTTTGTGACTTATTAGACAACTAAAACTCCCTGCTCTTTGTGGGAACGAATCTTATTTGTTTCTATAGTATTCATTAGCAGAGAAGAAGATAAGTGAATTAATTTGTTGCACCTACAACACGCATAAGTATCTTCTTGTATTTTAACCACATTGTTTTGACTCCCACTAAGTATTTTCTTTAACCGTCCATGAGACCCTTCCGCTATACATGGTACCTAATTCTTGTACTTCATATGTTGGTATATGTATGCATACACAAATTTTTATTTGTACGGTTTCAACAAATCCTTCAAACAATAAACCACAGCTTTCTCGACATCCCTTTTCCAAACATAAATGAAACTCTACAAATGAGATTTATAATCCTCCTCTATAATACCTGGCATTTTTTAACCCGGGCTTAAAGCCCGTTTCAACTCATAAGAGTTGACATAGTGATTTGTATATATGTGGATGTACAAATCCTAGCTCACTATTATAATTTTTGTGATTATTTGGGGTGTTAATAGCTCAATTAAGGTGTGGCTAGCAAAATAGTTAGCACATGGAATGATGGGGTCACTACCTAGTAGAGTACATGATTTTTATGTTTGGTAATACGTGTGGGAAAGAGAATAAGTCTTTCTTTCACTTTTTGCATTTACTTTTAGGGTTGGTGATGCTATATATTGAAATGTCATTTTTTTAGAACCCAAGACAAAAAAAGAAAAAAAAAACTAGCCGCAGTCACTGTTTTTCCACTTTTTCCATCTCTGCTACTTTACCACAAAAGAAAACAAAAGGATTTGGTTATTTGGAGCACGTACTTGCTTGGGATTGATTGGATTTCTGATTTTTCATCTCTTGGATTGCGTATCAGGTAGGGGTTTCTCGTAATAAGTAAAAACTAAACTATTTTCATGTTTTATCGTATGCATTCATGCCAGTTTAGTCTTTGTAATGTGTCGTGGATTAGGTTCTTTGTGTAGTCTGTTCTCTGGTAACTTCAAAAAATCCAAATCTGTACTTTCTTTATTTGAATATACACGTTTTTGTAAAAAAATAAAAAAATAAAATCCTTAGATGTCTGCATCTAGGCCTACACCTATTTTGGGTTAAGTAAAAGAAAGTATTCTTTTATCATCTTGTAGCTTTCGTCGTTAACGATTTAACCCTTCTCTGATTTTGAAACAAGAGTAATCCCATGTGACATATGGGTCCCACAGTTTTCAAACTTACAACTACTTCCTTGATTTATATTGTACATCCCACTATTTAATTGTAAATCTAGTTTTTAATTATTAGTCTCTTTCCCTTGTATTTGTCCCCTGGATTTTATCTTCAACACCATAACCCCCCACTCATTTTGACCCCACTCATTTTGACCCCACTGATATTTCAAACAAAGAGTAAAGTTACATTTATAAACATCTCAACAATAAAAAGGAAAAGATATTTAAATAATGGTTTACCGAGTGATTTTGTTTGTGCCCCATGTGACTTACTTATCCCAAGTACTTCTTTGGATTATAAACATTCCTTTAATTTAGTTGACCTACTCAGTTTTCTTTTCTGTTTTTATTATCAAATGTAAAAAGTGTTTGCAACAACTCCCTTTTTGGCTACACCTTCTTATATATAATGAACTACTACTGGTCCCTTTTTAAATGGATATCAAATGGGAACTGTATTCATTTTCTCTCCCTCTGTTAATCAGTGGTCGTCATTTCCTTCTAATTTATTTTCGTTTCCGTGGGCTGATGTTACCAAATGATTTTAAATCATTCCTATCTGAGTCAGTCTTTCGACACATAACTATTTTCATATTGATGGGAGTCTTCCAAGTTAGTACTAAGTAAATACAGTTTGACGCGTAGCTGTTTTGTGCATACAAATGATTTCTGTTTTTGGGAGTGTAATGCATTTTGTTATAAATATTATATATATATATATATATAGATGCATTGATTAATTTTATCAGATGTGTTTTGAGTTTTTGTATGTAATTGAGCGTACAAGTGAGAAATAAATTTTGGATACTCTGTTGTTGCTGAAATGTCAGGCCTTTATGGCATCCCACCACTGGTGGCTACCCTGGGAAGATTGTTTGGGGAACAATATGGTTTGTTACCGGAATAACTCTGACACTAGATTAGGACCTACAATTATAGGTTGGCTTATGTGAGTAAAAGGTGTAAGTAATTTCAGAAGATTTTGACTTGCATGTGTTTTATTATTGTTATCCGCTGCATGGTTTAATTTTCGGTGCACTATAATATTTTTTGAGATTCCTACTGAGCTGTGGTTGCTCACCCCAAATTCCTTTTCCTCTCCCCACAGAGTTTGAGGAGCAGCTAGCGCAGTAAACGGACTTGGAAGCTTACGTCATAGTACTCAGATGTTAGTATTCTAGTAAGACACTACTATATGATATCACAGGGATATTGGGTATTTTTGTTGGTTATCATTTTATCATTTCTGGTTTCCTTTTTAATTATTTTATTAAGAGACATTGTTTAGTTTTCAAACAATTATTTTATTCTATGACTTTTGGAACATCTTTAATAATTATTGTTTGGAACCCTTTTTATTGGACTTCAATTTTGAAAGAAATTAGATTATGCAGTCTTTATTCATTTTGTACTTTTATTTTCTTTTATTGTTATTCTTTCAAAAAAAAAAAAATTTAGCCTGTTCCATAGTCATGACTCAAGAATCCGGTCTTGCTAGTTGGGTTGGACTTGATCCATTGGGTCAAATCCGGCTCAATAGAAGCCTGAATTTTTGCGGTCGTGACAGTTGGTATCAGAGCATGGTTCCGATTTACTTGGGCCGTGCGTGTGGACTTACTAGTTTTGAAAGTTTGGTTTACAAAAAAAAAAAAAAAAAATCACTCTGATTACTTTTATTTATTTATTTATTTATCGACTTATGATGTTAAACGATTTTGAGAATTTGGTTATGTTTTTCCTTATTCTTTAAAAATAAATTAAATTTATTTAGTTTTCATCAAGTTCTTTTTTTATGTTTGATTTAGTTTGGGGTCGGTGTAAACAACTAAAAGCCTTATAAAATAAAATGTTGTGTGTATTAGTTAATATAGGATTTCGACTTAGATATTAACATTAGTGCGCGTTTCTCTTTATTTAGAAGATGCCGCCTCGACGTGATGCCACCAACGGTCCTCAACCAAATGGAGAAGAAGGATAGGACAGAAGGGAACGCATGGAAGCTACTCTAGACCTAGTTGTTGGGACATTGGGGACACTGGTCCAGGTTGTAGGGCCTCAACGTGAGGGTAGAGTGGACTTAGAAAAGTTCTTGAAGGTGGTTGGAAGAAAGGAATTTAAGGGGATTGAAGAACCTCTTGAGGCTGAAAGGTGGTTAATGGGGATACAGAAGGAGTTCTTAGCCTTAAGAGTAGAATAGAATGACAAGATTCGTTTTGCTACGTACCTTTTCACTGGAGCTGCTGATTATTGGTGGGATTCGATAAAACGAGTCCGAAATGTTAATGTTTGGGCAGAGTTTGAAACATTGTTCTTTGACAAGTATTTTCCCGAGACAGTCAAAGCCCAGATGTGTGCCGAATTTGCAACCTTAGCTCAGGAAGACATGACGGCTTCTCAACTGGACAAGAAGGTCAGCGAATTGGAACGTTTTGGAGATAACTTGGTCAATACGCCGTTACGAAGAGCAAGGAAACTTCAGGATGCACTGAAACCTGCCATCCGTGCTAGGTTAGTACCATGCCGCCTCACCACTTATGATGATGTTCTTGACACTACATTAGCTATAGAAGCGGATCAGAAGAGGAACCAGAAGACGGACCCATCGGCTCATCGAAAACGTCCGCGCACAGATAATACTGAGAAAGTCGTTGCACCTAAACCTTGTTTTCACTGTGGAGTAGTGGGTCACTACGCGAGGGATTGCCCTAAGTCAAAGCCACTTGGACGACTAAATGCAATCTCGGGGTGTTATCGGTGTGGGAAGGATGATCATTTTGTAAGGGAGTGTCCTTTGCCTGGACCACCTAGGCCTCTAAACCATAATCAGTTCCAAAATGCCCCAAGGCCGAATTTCCAAGAACGACAGCCATATCAGCCACGAAACAATGCACCACCCTTCCAGCCAAGGCGTCAACCAAATGTTCCGGGGCAGCTGAACCATATTGCTACTGCTGAGAAGAGGACAAAAAACTCCGCGATTGAGGGTAACTTCCTGATCTTTAGTTCTCGTGCTAAAGTTTTGTTTGATTCTGGAGCTACTCATTCTTTCATATCATTACATTTAGCTCCTTATCTTGGTTTGAAACCTGTACCCATAGGGTTACTTTGAATGTCTCTTCACCGCTAGGGAATGTAGTGTCCCTTAGTAAATTTTGCAAGGATTGTGAAATTATTTTTGGTGACTATAGAGTAAAAATAGACTTGATACCGATGAGGCTCCAGGATTATGATGTCATTATTGAGTAAAAAAACCTGCTTCTACATTCTCATCTATCCCTTCCCTAATATTCTCATCCACATCTGTGGTAATATTCTCATTCAAACCTGCTGTAACATCATCATTATCTGCTACACATGCAGTTGTAGTATTATCCTTATGTGTTAATTGTGCTGCTTGTACTGAACTTTCTCCATGATAGCGCCAGAATGTGTACACCTCATGCATACCATGTTTGAGAAAATGCAATGAGATCTTACTCAGTGCAACTAAGCCTTTACCATTCATACAACGACGACAAGGGCATGAAAATAAATGAATCCCACCACCATTATTCTTGGAAAACTCTATGAATGACTTCACACCTTGTCTATATTCTAAAGACTTACGAGGACACTTCAACCATTTCTTGATCACTTCAGATGACATATTACCCTTCAAAATTGATATTTAAAAGAATCAAATAAAATCACTTAGTCCTAGGGGTAGGGTTGCCGGAGCCCATTAGGTTAGCGACAGTAACATCCTCTCAAAGAGGAGAGAATGAGCTATAAGTAGCTTTTGTAAATCACCACTAGGACTATTATCATTATGCTCACAGACTACATAAAACCAGATTCGTTTATACACAACTTAACATACAAAATAAAATAACTTAGTCCTAGTGGTACAGGGTTGCCGAAGCCCTGCAAGTTAGCGACAGAAACATCCCCTCAAAGAAGAGAGAATGAGCTACAAGTAGCTTTTGGGAATAACCACTAGGACTGTTATCATCATGCTCACAGAGTACATAAAACCAGACTCGTTTATACATAACTTAACATACAAAATAAAATAACTTAGTCCTGGTGGTACAGGGTTGTCGAAGCCCTGCAAGCTAGCGACAAAAACATCCCCTCAAAGAAGAGAGAATGAGCTACAAGTAGCTTTTGCGAATAACCACTAGGAATGTTATCATCATGCTCACAGAGTACATAAAACCAGACTCGTTTATACACAACTTAACATACAAAATAAAATAACTTTGTCCTAGTGGTACATGGTTGCCGAAGCCATGCAAGTTAGCGACATAAACATCCCCTCAAAGAAGAGAGAATGAGCTACAAGTAGCTTTTGTAAATCACCACTAGGACAGTTATCATCATGCTCACTTAGAATCAGTCAATATAAAAACAAAACTTCATAACTTTAGTTCATTTAAACTTAAAAAACTACCTTAAAATGAAACTAAAGTTTAAATCATGATGAGCATATTTATAGAACATACAAACTGTAATTTAGGTTACTACCTTAACAGATTCCGTAGCCGGTGCTTCTTTTCTGTTTGTCTCTTGCCAAAAGGATCCTCTCCTGGCTCTGCAAAGACCAAGGTATAGAACAACATTAGCCAAACTTTTAAAATGTATCTACTTTGAAGCATATGTCACAACAACACACACTAATCAATTACGCTCTGCCATACCCACGCACGCTCTGTTGTTACACATCTAGCTAGGTCCAAGTCTGTCTAGCTCTCATCAAACCTTCCAAGATTATATAAGACTTTATCAGGTAGCACTCCGCTTACTCAACTTAGTATGCTTCTAAGGCAAAAAAACTACACCATGTCTAACAGCAGAATGCATCTTTACACAGGACTAGTGGATCAAAAACTAGAACAGACAAGTGAAGCTAATGATGTCAATCAGCACCAACAACTTATAAATTAGAACTTATTGAAATTAGATTACAACCTAGAAATTAGGTTACAAAGTAAAAAAATAGAAATTTTCGAAATTAAAATAAAACCCTAAAATCAGTTCAATGTTTCGAAACTTATACCTTCTAAGTCTTCAAAATTCTTCAATCTTCAAGTCTTCAAAATTCTTCAAACCCTAACGGTAAATTAGAAAAAAAAATCGAATTAGATTTATATGAAGAAGATTAACAAAACATAACTCTAACGATTAACACTTCCACGGATCGATGAAAAACTGGAAGATAAAGATGAATCAAGCCCTAAAAAACAGATCGATTAAAAAAAAGATGAAACCCTAAAAATAGAAAAACTTTTAACGATTAACACTTACATAGATCGATGATTGAAAGGTATTGAAAAGATTAAAGAGTTTTCTATGATGTTTCTTCGCTAAAACAATCTCTGTGATGAAACCCTAGTTTCTTCTCCAGAGAGGAGGAATAGACGCGGTGTAGAAGAGAAAAATGAAAAATGGAAGTCAAACACGATTTCTGCTAGCTTATCCATAGAATTCACGCATGTGAATGGCACACTCGTGGGAGGAAATATCCTCTCGTATAACTAATCGTGGGTGGAAATATAATGCTAGGCGTGTGAGTGGCACACGCACATACTCAAAGTGTGACCAAGCGTGTCAGTGGCACGCCTATAAAAAAATTAATAACGGCTTGGCTCTGTTACGAATTTTAAAAAAATTAGTAACGGCTTAAGCCTGTTACGAATTTTTTGTAACGGCCTTTTGTAACGGGAAATTTGTAACGGCCCATAAGCTGTTACGAATGCCTGTTACGATTCCGGGAATTTGGTGTAGTGATTTGATTCTTAAACTTTTATATGATCACTTATTAATAAGTTATTCTTTCTTCTTCTGATTTTGTTTTCTTTTGGATCTCTTTTGATTCGTATGTGTGGAAACACTTGATGCAGATTTTTTTTTTTGACGCCCATTTGGGAAAAACGAGCTCTGGTCCATGTTGACTTTTGTATAAGCTTAACTCTTGATAACATTGATAGAACTAGTATGGAGATTGATAGAACTAGTGTGGAAATGTATGAGCATGGTGTTAGAGTTGCTCATATAGAGCTCCTAGTAATTAGAGATATAGTAGTATTGGTGGAGCAAGCTTGTTCTCTGTAAAACTCTTGTTATTAGTATTTCTTGCTCACACACTTACAATAGGTATTCATCTGCTTTTTATATAGGATAGAAAAACTTGGCTTCCAAGTATACTACTTGGCCCTCAAGTATACAAGTATACTTGAATTGCAAGTATACATTAACTTGGTAGACTACTAAAATAGTTCACACTAATATTTATCTTTCACACTTACAACCGACTGGACTATTTTCCTTGTCTAGATTTTTATTTTAAGTTCTTTTACTGATATACTACTCTTTTTTACAATTAGTAAACTAGACAATTTTGGACTTCATTTGGACATTACAAATTAGGATATTCCAACAATCCTCAATCTTTATAAGGATGTTAATTGGTTTACTTGTCTTCATCGACTTTATCATTGCAAATTGACGTGGTTTTAACCCACAAACGACAAAGTGTTTAAAAAGAGATTCTGGATCATCATGATTATGACAACCATTCATCACTTTAAAAAGCTTGTATATACCATATGGTCTATTAACTATAATATTAAATGGGCAGTCATGCTTCTTTGATTTATTCATGTAAACCCTCATCGTCGTTTTCACATGCGGTTTGTCCTTTTCCTTATGACTTTATTTTTTGTCACTTCTCTCGCAAAAAGTTTATAAACGATCACGCTTTGAACGACGACCTAAAACTAATGCGCGTTTGATTTATACTATTTTTTTCACAAACTATTGCTTTGCATCGTCCTTGTTTTCCCATACCAAATCAATGTAATACTGGGAAGAGGTATCAGTCCCCAGCTGAGACACAAGTTCAGGTTGATCTTCGCTGAACGATTCAATAATCTACGATATATATCAACAACTTATGCCAACACAATCAGCTGATGAGTAATAGACGGGCAAACCGATTCTATACTAATCATACACTTTGTGTTTTTTGGAGAAAAATCCCCAAGTATCACAATTGGCATATATAAAGTGCCTTGTGCACCGGTTCTAGCATTCACCAAGAGTAGTTTTCCTGTCCATTTTTTCGACTACAATCAATGTATAAAGAAACATACATCCGCCGGTTGCACATTTTATGCGTTTTTGGTTAATTTTCCAAGTGCTACAATCGGCATATATAGGAGGCCATAAAAACCGATTTTGTCACCAACCGATCCCGCCGAAAAAGGAACCACAATCGGGTCTTAATATTCTTATGGTGATGAAAAACTGACGATTCTGGTTCATAATATGTTGGGATAATAAGGAATCGCCGGATGTGGTGTACATCGCATCCACCAATTCTAGGTGACAGTGGGCCAGAAAAAAATGCAAATCTGAAGATTTTTTCATGCTCGAGGGATTATAAGCTGCAAATACATGTTTGGAGATCCTTAGAACTTATACCTGACCATATGAATCATTGTTATCTTTATTTTGTCGGCTTGATTCTTCATTTGTTTAAATAAAATCTTCAATCATGCTTTGGTTCACATGTTCTTATTCATCCAACAAATAACCCAAATCGGTAGGATCGAAATCAAGATAATCCATTTGGCAAAATGTAGATGCACCCGTTTCTTCATCACTACCAGAGTCTCCGACTTCAATATAAAGTTTCATTTTTGCTATAAAAAAATCACAAACCCTAATTTTTCATTCCCCTTCTACTTCTTTTTCTTTTTTAAACATTATAAGATGAAATGAATCTCTACTCTGATTCTAAAATTATAATCAAATTCAAGCACTAATAAATTTTAAAATTAACTAACTTAATTATTCCACGGCAAGTAATAAGGGCATATTACCCATTAACAATAATAAGTAGATAAAAGTTTTTTTAAGCTACTTCAAAATGACCCGTTTTGCTTCTAGTGTGGGCCTTAAACTAGCCAAGTTTAATACTCCCCGCGTCCCTATTATACAGGCGGAATATTGGATTTTTCTAGTCCCACTAAATAGGCGGAATTTTAATTCCAAGAATACTTTTGACATATATGCCCTTATTTATGTTGTATGGGAAATTGTAGTGAGAATAAGACAAAGGGTAAAAACATGAAAATTTATGAAACCCAAAGAATTTCTTAAATGAAGAGATTTCACATTCTCCGCCTATATATTAGGGACGGAGGGAGTAAGTTGTTGGAATTAAAAATAGAATGAATTCATTTGGATGTTGGATCTTAAAATATAGCTAAAGTTTGCTTTATTGTAACACAAAGAAAGAGACAGAGAAAGTAGAGAGATAATAAGAATTCTTATAATGTGTATTATTGATAAACATTAAGGTCTCTATTTATAGGGCCAGACACAAGGGCATCCCAGTAATAAACGAGATTAACCATATATATTCTTAACATAATTACACGTTTATAACACTCCCCCTGATGACATTGTGTCTAAGCTAATTACCTCGTTAAAACCTTGTCAGGAAATTCCAAAAGAACAAAACTTGATCTAAGGAAAAAGAGTACAATTGACAAAACTTAGAAAAAATTTGGGCACACAAATGTTGCCTCATTAAAACCTTGACAAGGAAAACCCAATGGGAAAAACCTTGATGAAGGAAAAATAGTACAACACAATAAGTCCAATATAATGCACCTTATGTGGTGATGCTCCCCCTGATGAGTACTTCAGTAAATTTTTGGCTTGCAAATCTTTGAGTCGAGACTTCCCAATTTCGGTGACCGAATTTCTTGAATGTAGAAGATATTTGTTATGATGAAGTCTTCTTTTGTGTTAGTCTTCTAATAGTAGTGTACTCAAATCTTCAAGCTTATCTAAGTGCATTGAGAGAACTTGTTTCTTGGTTTGATATCTTCAGAGATGATTTGCAGATGTATTTGATGTAGTTTCTTCAACAAGGTGCCAATATGTAGTTACAGTACCATAGGTGAAAAAATAATTGTGATAATACCTTATATGGATCAGAATGATATCCAAATTCTTAGGAGATGGTTATGTTGATGTGGTCTAACAAAATGACCTAGTTAATGGTGGGAATCCACCAAACAACCAAAATTGATACAACTCCCCCTTGGATGACCACCATGTTGAATTAAATTTCCTCACTAAAACCTTGTCAGTAAAACCCAATGGGAAAAAATATGGATGAAGGAAAAAGAGCACAAATATCAACATATATTAAAAGAAATTGAAACGTCGGAGATGTTGCCTCATTAAAACCTTGTCAGGAAAACCACATGGGACAAAACCTGAAACGAAGGGAAAAGAGTACAACTTTTGACGTCAATATGGATGCTACTCCCAACTATATGAGTTATAAAGAAGACAAGCATCAAAATAATATCTCCAGTCTATCTCAAAGACGAGTTTAAGCTAGCATAATTCAAACTGCAGATTTAAGAAAGAGAATAAAAAAATAGAATTTATGCTGCTAAAGCGTGGATTTTGGTGTTTTTAAGGACTCCTCAAGAGATCCATAAAGTTGATAGCATCAACTAATTGATCTGGATTCTCGATTTTATACCAAATTCTAAAAACACATAGAGGATTGTTCGACCTGACATAATCAAATTAGGTGGATGCCTAAATATGTTCCCAACCACATTTCTTGTGTAAATGTAATGCGATTCCTTCAAGACTACCACGCAAAAATGCATCAGATAGGGAGAACAACATATAATTGAACCAATCCTAGGGTCTAATAAAAATAAAACCCTCAAATTGTTTTACAACGAATACATTTCTCGTATAACAACGCAATATGACTACACCAACCTGTAATTAATAGGCTTGGCATTTTTAAGGTGTTAAGTCTTGGATCCAAAATAGCATCAATCGAGAAATTAATCCAACAAAATTTGGATTATATGTCATTCAATCACATATGTCGATAATCCTCTGCAGAGGGGTTCAAAACCACCATCATTTATTTTAGTAGCTACTTTAAATGATTATTCGACATTCATTTTTGTTTACCACGATCCCACACAATTCTCAAGTATATGCATATTTTGAAAAATTCAAAATTTACTGGTACCAGCGCCCACGGGCGTTATGATCTCATCATCATCAAGGGATGAGATATTAATTAGGAGAATGTGAATGGTGTTTTGGTACACTCAATTGGAGCACTACCAGTAGCCTTTCATGGAATGCTACTTATTTTACAAGATGCGACTGGATTTTCCTTTTAAAAAAGCAAACGCTTATATTATATAAAAGCAAATGAGACATTTTACGCCTAATTAATAGCATCCTTTTTCGATTTTTTCATCATGGGAGAGAAACTGATATGCCATTGAAGTTAATTAACACCAACTTTTGTTGTTAGCGTAATGTCTCCCACTGATTATGGCGAAAATATTTTCATCTCATAAAACGAAAACAAGTTTCGTAAAGTATGTCCGATTAATTCGAAACATATACTTATTATGAAATATGATAGGGTGTAGAATACATCCTAGTTACTATATATTGTTTATGCTTTCTTTGCTATTTTTCTTGTAAATTATGTATTTTACGCTTGTTTTGAGTTTTATAGCTACTATGGAGTCGCACGCACGAAAAGAAGAAGAAATCACCCAATTTGAGAAAAAAGGCAAAATTGTCATTTCATGGGCGAACACTATCCGGAGCCCAGTCATGGTTAAGGGGCAACTCTCTCAGTGGAGCATTGCCAGCTGATAAGGGGTGAGCACAGGTTATAGGGCACCCACTGGGGTAGCCCTTATCCAGAAGATGTTTGTTCACCCAAACTGGGGTGATCCATATCTATGGGGTGTAATCATCCGGCCTAATGTCTTACCCTAACATCGAGAGATTTTGTCTCTCATTTGTTCAAGAACTCCTGAAATTAAGATAGAGGCGCAGCCATAAGCAGTGCAGCTGCTGGTGAAATTAAGAAATCGAGAGAGAAGCAGATCGAAACCCAGAGAAGATCAGACAGAGAAGAAATTAAGGTTCGATGTTGCACCTGTAAATCGATTGAGACGTTGCTGCTGTTGTGAAACCGAGAGATCGAGATCGAGAGATGAGAGATTCAATGGAGATGAAGAAGATTACAACAGAGATTCAACTCAGCCGTGAGAAGAATAGAGATGGGTTTGTGATTCTGATGGGGAGTGAAATGGAGATCGAGTAGGATCAGAGTTAATGGGTTGGAGCTGCTGCCGATTCAGAGTTGAGTTTGTTATGAAGGAATTGAAGCTCAGGGAGATGCAGTCGAGAATCGAGAGTGGATTAAGAACAACGATTAGTATGGTGTTAAATTGTTGTTGTCGTTCTCGGAAGAAATTGGAAAGGGATTTGATGGCAGAGAGAAATTACAGATGAAGGTGGTTGAGATAGCTGATAATGGGTTCGATTTGTAAGATGGGTGAGTTTTGCTGTGATTGAAGGTTGAATCTGACAGAGAAGAAATAAGGCTGCTGCTGTGAGGCTCGATATTCAGAGATGGGTTTTGAGAGAAGAAGTACTCAGCCGATGCTGTTGATTTTCATGGGAATGAGGCTGAGTTGCTGGTGAAACCGCTCCTGTTAAACCGAGAAATTGAGATTGAAGCTGTGATGGGTTTGTAGCTAAATCAGAGATGGCAATGAATCTGAAATCGAGAGATGGTAATTGCAACTGTAAATGAAATCGAGAACAACAGATGGGTTCTGAGCTGATGGTGGCTGGTTTTGATAACAATGTGAAGTAGCCAAATGCTGGCAGGTGAATGAGCTGAATGCTACAGGGGTCTAGGGTGATTCTGGTGAACTCAAATGGAGCTGCAAGTCTGCTGCTGGTGGAGTTGTTTGGGGCAACAGAGAATGGAGTTGGTATATGAACTGCAATGGGTCTGATGGGTCTATGAAGTTGCAGGAACAGTGGGTGGTAAAGATGCAGATGTGCTACTTCCAGTTAGCTGTGGAGTTGGTGTTGAAATAGAGTTTGTGGCATTTGATGGGACTGAGTACAAGTCTGAGCTAGGATTGAACTGAGCTGCATCTGGTTATGGATGAGATGTTGAGCTGCAGGCAGTGAGTTGTGGTGGTTTGTGCTATAGCTGGAGTGTGTATGAAATTGTGGGGTTTGTGAAGAAATAAGCAGCTGTTGGTAGTGAGATTGATGCTGCCCAATTGAAGTCGCTGCTAACTTGAATGGGTGAAGTTCTGGCACAGGGAATGCTGAAGTGAAGCTGCTAAACTAGATGTATGTTAGGAATTGTTACAGGGAGAAGAAAATGGCCTGAAATTATGGCCGGAATTGTCATGAAACAGAGGAAAATCTGTCTGAATCTCCCTTCTACCGAGTCAACTCAGTGATTTACTAAACCTGACTCAGTAACTCGGTTGAGTAAGCCAAAGCGACGACTAAGACAAGCTGACTCAGTAGCTGACTGCTCTTATGCCTTGACCCGGTTGACTAACGGTTGACCCAGTTGACTAACGGTTGACCCGTTTGACCGTTAGTCCTAACGGTGGACTGACGGAATATTCCGTCGAATATACCGTTGACGGCGAAGAACTCAGGTGGCCGGCGTCGACTTTTCCGGCCAGATTTCGGCCATAATACCAGTTTTCCGGCGAGCCAAAAATTCCAGGATTTTCTGTGGACTTCTCTCATGGGTGTGAAGACTTGGATTTGGAAATTGGATGAAGAATTCTCTAGAATCATCTAAACTCATGGGTTTGTGGAATTGGGTTCAAATTTGGAAAGAGAAGATGGAAGAGTTGAGAAAGGCTTGGTTTTGGAAATTGAATTGCTAAAGGAAAGGGGTTCTGTTCCTTGGAAGATTTTGAGAATATTGAAGCCTATAAATAGAGAAGTTTTACACATCTTTTTACACATATCTTTTTACACACTTCTTTACACACACAACACTTGTGTTTTTGTTTTCAAAATTCTTGTTTTTAATTATTTGTGTGAACTTGAAAATTCTCCTTTTAATTATTTTGTGTGAATTTCAAAAACATGAGTAGCTAATTTTCTTATTGATTGAGGATGAATTCCTAGTTCTTAATATATGATTCGAGTTTTGTTTCAATTCTATCTTGAGGTTTTTCACATGATTATCGATTGTTTTTACTAATTGGAATGTTTATTCATTCATGATTGATTGATAGATTGTTTAGAGTGCACGCTAAATTGATTTGTTAATTTGATCTAAAGCTAGTGAAAGTTAGGGGATAAGTAATCGTTTCTTGACTTTTTACATAAGTAGCAAACACGAGACCTTGCGGAGGGATTCCGTGGAGCGATTGTGTGTAAAAACAACGCTAGAAAGTGGACCAAGCGAACCGAGTTTAACTACTAGTACTAAACCTAAATTCATAGATCTTAATGCATTCGGGGAATTACATCTTGTAAGCGAACCTCAAGGTGGTTCTTTTGAATAGAATCTGATAACTAAGCGGACTTGTTACTCAGTGAAATAAGGGATTTTGGGGCTAGCTAAGCGGACCCGCTATCCTACGGTTGGTGATAATCTATGACTAATAACAAGTAGAAAAGAACATAACTTGATTCATTGTTTTGCAACGAAGAAGGATTCCTTGATCTTGTCTCTCTTATTGATTTCAACTTTATCTTTTAATTGCTTTGTTTATTTTCTTTTGCTTTTTACACCCCCCTTTCGTGACAATTTTTACAACTAGAATCTCTTGCTCCTCGTGGGAACGAACTTGACTTCCATTATATTATTTTTAATTGAGTGGAAATAAGATATTAATTTGATTGCACCTACGACACGCATCAAAATATGTCTTTCAACATAAAAATATAGTCTTAATAGACTATATTTACCATCAACCATGGATTTCATTGGGTACAGCCAAAATATGCACACAAAAAAAAATCTCCAATATATTTGTGAACGGTGAGATAATCATTTAAAAAGTATGGACACTTTCTTTACCAAAAGAAAATTAAATCAAGATCAATATAGTCACTACAATGACTAATGTTATTGGCTAACAATCCGGGTGCGCAGCCATTGATCTTTAGTGTCCGACCGTAATCCAACTATAAGTGGAACAAATCCGGATTTTGGAGATTATTACCAAGAAAAATTAATAAAAATTAAAATTGCTCAATACCTTTAAAGAATGTAGCAAATTCCCGTTTATCGGTATTTAACGATTGGATATATCATAATAACAATATTTCATCATTTAGGGATCGATATAGATGAAATAAATTCTGACTGAATTATATGTTTCTTTTTAAGAATATAAAGAAATCATATCGTTATTTTTCTACGAAGAGATAAAATCCACTCTTTTTAATTAAGAATGGTTTCATGTAAAGGAAAATGGAAACCAATGGTTTACTATTAGATAAAACCATACATATTTGATCCTAAAATTTGTTTGAAACGACCAATCTTCCAGAATAGGGAAAATTATTGGCAAAATTTTAGAGAATATGCGAAATCTAATTTCTCTTATCTTATAGGGACGACAGAGAAAACCAAATATTAAGTGGTTTGTATGATTGACAATATCGTGTCGACAAAATAAAAAGATATTGTCCTTTTGGTCATCGCAATGAGAAAATCCACTTTATGGTGGATAAATGATTTCTTGTTAAAAAAAATAGAAATCATAGGAATAAGTCACATGATCCTTGTACATTAGACAAAGGATACCAAATTGAATTGGCTGTAGGTTTTTCAACCATGCACGTGATTAATTACCGTAAAGGTAATTACATTGTGATACCGCCAATTTTTTATTACAATTTCATTGAAGGAATAGAAATTGTAAACCATCTTGTGATGGATTTTTTTGTTTTTCTGTCTCTAAAAAAATAATTAGAGAAGAAAGAAGATCAAACTTTTCAGAAAAATTGATCACCCATGTCCCATAAATATAGACTGTGTCTTTTAGGACTAATCAATGGATTTTAATTGCACCCAAAACAAAAAAAATGAGAATAATCACATTATATTCTCGTAGTTGGGGTTGCACAATTATATAAAACCCATCGTACGAAGGAATACACGAAGGTGCGTGTTGAGTAGAGAAAGGAATTGACCACTAATGTTAGTTATTAAACAAAGAAAACTCTATATTTAATCAAATAAAATAGAAATAATAAAAAAAATAACAATCTCTTGTTATTAGTTACCGTCATGGCTGCCTGTAAAAAGGATCCTTTGATGCTGACGGAAGCACTAATCCACTTCATAACTCTTGTAGATAGAGGTTCACGATTTGATCAAAGTTTAGGCCCGTTGAGTCATCACTTTGTTGGATCATATATTCATATTCTGGAAACATTATAACAAGCAGTTAAAACTTCAAAAGAAAAAGCAAAGTTGAAGACAAATATAATATAATGAAAGTATGCGAAAAGAAGGAAAAAATATCCCTCTTTATGCCGTCGGCTTCACACATCCATTATTTTTCTTTATGGTTTTGATCTCCGGGAATCGCTTGTAGCTATTATCAGACGCTCGATGATTAGAGTTACGTGCTGATGACGTATTGTAACACAAAGAAAGAGACAGAGAAAGTAGAGAGATAAGAAGAATTCTTATTAATGTGTATTATTGATAAACATTAGGGTCTCTATTTATAGGGCTAGACACAAAGGCATCCCAGTAATAAACGAGATTCACCCTAGATATTCTTAACATAATCACACGTTTATAACATGCTTCACTTTTTTTTTTTAAATAAGAAAACAGGGAAACCCTCGAAGTTACAATTAGAATCCGAAACAAACAAGGTTTAAAACTAAGTAATTCCAAAATTGAATCCCGTAACCCGAATCTCGTAACTAGAATCCCGTATCTAGAATCTGTGTAGAACCATCAGCATGTACCAGTAGCAGTAGAACACTAACATATAGAACAAGAACAATACCACCCGCTTTTACGGGAGAACTTGAATCGATGATGCATGATTCAACTCAAAAGAAGAACATTTTTAACAGTAATAACCATCTGATAGAAATTACTTCCAAAAGAAGAGATACCATGAGCTTCATTTTGATATTCCTCATCTTCAGCTGGTACAAAGAAAGTTTTCCTGCAACAAAACTTTATTTCCCACCGGAAGAGACGAAGAGCAAAACTAATCTTGAGGCGAACAACCATCAGATAACGAACAACAAACCCAGAGATCAGATCCATGGGAAGGATCACAAGACCATAAATTACAGGGACCAAATTAGGGAAGAAGAAAATTAGCTTAAACCTAGATTTAACAACAGAAAACATACCAAATCTACCTGTAACTAGAGCTGTTAAACAACCTAGCACAATAAGATCACAGAAATTTAAAACAAACAATATAATAACCAATCAGCACCATCAACAAGAGAAAAACCCAAACTGAAAAGCCCGGGTGGAGTTGATGCCCAATAAAGAACAGATGTTAATTCTTCTTTAAGCTCAAAGATTAGAGTAGAAATGTAGGATCATAATATCGCAATGCATAGGGCTCGCGAGATCAATAAATGACGGTACCGCGAAGGAGTCGCAGAAAACTAAAATAAACGACGCGATGGGAGAAACGACACATAAAACAACCGAAAGACATGGAACTCGGGCGAGGGTTAAGAAGTGTCGCGAGATTGAATAGTTGTGCATCGGCGACACTTCGCGAGACATTCCCGAAAATAAAGGATAGCTTAGCTGTCATCCACTATGTATTACCCTATATAAAGGGTCGAGTGAGTCTGTTGTAAAGGGAGATCTTTTTGGAATTGTTGGGCAAGTCATTAGGAGAGAGAAAGTTTAAGAGTGTTTTACTTGCTAAGTGTAATTCTACTTTTCCTGTGTGGACAACTCATGAAATTAATCAATAAACATTCTCAATTATACAACTTTCAATGGACTAATTAACCAAAATATAGTGAGGGGTGTAGTGTGGGAA